>VNKC01002660.1:0-123595 GCA_008042775.1 Drosophila pectinifera
TTTTATATCCTAATTTTTGTTCAAATCATTTTTAAGGTAATACTTTAATATAAAATAATTAAGATTTTAGCGGCGATTCCGTTTTTGTCATTCCATTTTTTGCCAAATTATGCTCTTCAGAAAACATCAAATGCGGATTTTTGGATCCTAAAAAAAATATAAATAACCGTAACTTGGCCAAAACAGCCTTAATTTCAAATCGGAAAGCTTTTCTTTGTTAGATTTTATTTGGTTAATTAATCTGCATATTTAGTTTAGAGATCAGGAAAAATTAATTTTTGGCCAATTTTTGACAATTTTAATGATGTAACCCCTTATCATTTTTTCAAAAATCGACCAAAATTTTTTTTCTTTAATATTTCAATATTTTATTATTAAATAATTAAGATTTCAACGGCGATTCGGAATATGAACGGCATTTGGCTGTCATTCCATTTTTGGCCAAATTATGCTCTTCAGAAGACATCAAATGCGGATTTTTGGGTCCTTAAATCGGCATTTTTATATCCTAATTTTTGTTCAAATCATTTTTAAGGCAATACTTCATTATTAAATAATTAAGATTTTAACGGCAATTCTGAATTTAAACGGCATTTGGCTGTCATTCCATTTTGGGCAAAATTATGCTGTTAAGAAGACCTCAAGTATGCGGATATTTGGGTCCTTAAATCTGCATTATTATATCAAAAAATCCAGATGAAGAGTACCTCCTTTCCAGGACCGTTTGTTCTTTGTGATGGAGTACGTGAATGGCGGCGATTTGATGTTCCAAATCCAACAGTTTGGAAAGTTCAAGGAACCAGTGGCTGTGTGAGTATCCCATAGAGTTTCCACTGCAAATTTATCCCTAAATGTGTATTGTTATTTATTTTCTTGCAGATTCTATGCCGCTGAAATAGCCGCGGGACTTTTCTTCCTCCACACCAAAGGTATCCTGTACCGGGACCTCAAGCTGGATAACGTGCTCTTGGACGCGGATGGGCATGTGAAGATAGCGGACTTTGGCATGTGCAAGGAAAATATTGTGGGTGACAAGACCACAAAGACCTTCTGCGGCACCCCGGACTACATAGCTCCCGAGGTGGGTTAAGTATAATTTCTGAGACTAGAAAGTAAACTAACTTGAATATTTATATTTTGCCAGATCATTCTGTACCAACCTTATGGCAAATCGGTGGACTGGTGGGCCTATGGAGTCCTGCTGTACGAGATGTTGGTGGGACAGCCGCCCTTCGATGGCGAGGATGAGGAGGAGCTCTTTGCGGCCATCACTGACCACAATGTATCCTATCCGAAGAGCCTGAGCAAGGAGGCCAAAGAGGCCTGCAAGGGCGTGAGTATAAATCTAAAATGATTATACAAAATATATAGTTAATTTTGGAAATTCAATGCAGTTCCTAACCAAGCAGCCGAATAAGCGTTTGGGCTGCGGTGCCTCTGGCGAGGAGGATGTGCGCCTGCATCCCTTCTTCCGGCGCATCGATTGGGAGAAAATCGAAAATCGCGAAGTGCAGCCTCCGTTTAAGCCGAAGATTGTAAGCAGTCGAAGATCTTAAGCTCTGATTTATTCTACAATTTATTTTATATATAATACTCCACCAGAAACACCGCAAGGATGTGTCCAACTTCGACAAGCAGTTCACATCAGAGAAAACAGACTTGACGCCCACGGACAAGGTGTTTATGATGAACCTGGATCAGTCGGAATTCGTTGGCTTCTCCTACATGAATACCGAATATGTGTTTGGTCCATAGATCTAAGCTAAGATCTAGTTTCCATGCTGCGAGTTGTGTCCTTTAAGTCTAATTTGATATTGATTACTAACTACTTTGCAATGCGAAAAAGACACCTTGTTATGTATACAAATAGCCTTTGTTGTTAAGTTTTCTGTTTGATTTTGCAATTACTTGTATCTATGTATGTATATTTATTGAATTGTTAAGTTTTGGGTTAATTGTAAGTGCTAGAAACTGTGAAACAGAGCTTTAGTTATGGATCATTCGAATACTGTCCAAGGATCAAGTCTCACCCCTCACCTCAAGCCAAAGGAAAGCAATAAAAATCATCATTTCAACGTAACCATAGCGAATACCTTTATAGAATTTTACTCTGCGTAGAACTCTAATCGATTCTGTCCGATTTGAAAGAGTCTTTCCAAAATATATACTTCAGCAAGCTTTAAACAATTGCATTTTCCATTTTTCCACTTTTCCATTTTCCATTTTCCATTACCATTTACCATTTGGAAGTTAACTTTTTAGCCAACGTCTGAGTGTTTTTGTGTAGCAAATTAATCGACTTTAATAGTTAAATACGGCGGAAATGTTGACAAGACTTTCGCCGGAGGAGGATAAGGAAGGATTCAGGAGTTTTTTGGGCCAGGTTCAAACGTCATTCGATTATAGTGCTAGCCCCGGCATTATGATCAAATCGAAATCGCGTTTAGATGAGTTCGCCGATGAGGGAGACATAATAAGGTTAGCAGATCACTTATTTCTTGGTTAATCGTACTCAGTATCATAAATTGAGTGGTTTTTAAATTCCATTAAAATTAAATATATATACATATGAATGTGCGTGTAAATTCATTTAACGTTTTATTTGAAAAGCATTACAAACACACGTATATATAGCACGTCTATATATATAGCTGGCATAGAGTCTCAATGTACCATAACTAACAAATTGCATAGCAATAAGTTAAGCTTAGACGATACTTAACACTATAACTGTAAAACTGTAAAACTAAAACTAAAAACTGTATAACTAAAAAGCTGTAAAACTGTAAAACTGTAAAACTAAATCTAAAAACAAGACCTAGGAACCGTTCGCTCCCAGTCGAGACGTTAGATTGTTCTTGCGATGGACACTTTAGTACCTTGACAGGAACCTAGCTGCTAACAACAACTACTGTTTAACTATGGGAAAGACAATCTACTATAAGCATGTGAAACTATAGTCAACGTATATAGCCTAGACCGATTTCCAAATTAGCGCCAGCCGAGCTAAGCTTTTGTGCCTCTCGTAGCTATCTTTCTCTCATAGAAGAAACCTTAACGGAATTCACGCCAAACGAGGCTACAAAAATATATATAGAACAATTATATTAAATTATAAAAATGAGGTTATAGTAAATGGGAGTGTGTGTAGCCAAGCTAACTGCGTTGGGCACAACAGAGTAACTTAAACCATCATCTGAACGTGAATTGGTAAAGCTTAATCGTAGTTTGAACTAGTGAATTCGATAAATACTAATATTAAATACATCAAATTGTGTAACTCCGAACTTGAAGCATTTAAAACCTTTAATTTAACTCTCTCCAATTTGAAATCAAAACGTAATCTAAGCCAACAAGTAGATCAAAAGCCGTACTCGCCATGAGTGCATTTCACAACCACGATGAGTAGCACTTAAGGTTCAGTCCCGAGCGGTCTCGCGCCTCTGGGAACTCTGAAAGTGAAGAAGAATTTGCTCGTATTTTTAAACAAATAAATGTAATACTTAATTAACATATATCTATAGATGTATATGTGTGTGTCTGAATTACTTTAATGAATTTTATGGCAAGTAAATGAACAGGAGGAGTAAACATTTTTCAAGTCTGTTCCAATATTGAAGATATTACAATTTGAGGAAATTAATTTTTATTATCGAACTATATACATATTGAAAATGCATATTGGTAGGACTTTAACTGCAAACTGTTTTGGTTTAGAGTCGACATTTTTACAAAGCATATTTATGTAATTTTGATGATTTTCAAGGTCACTTTTTTAAACCAAAGTCTCATACGTATGTATTTTTATTGCATATTAACTTAGTACAAACAAAAACAAATAGAATATATACACATATACATTATATTTATATCTACGAAATATCGATGTGAATTACTTAACGGATACGATATTCACCTAGAGATATATGATACCACTCGATCTCGCTCGAGAGCTAGCGAATCTTCCAATATAAAACAAAACTCTCGAACAAAAACAGAACTAAACTAAAGAAACTATTTTTACGTCTGCAAAAATCACCCAGAATCCGAATCTGAAACTGTATCTGAAGAGTCAGAGTAAGCCACATGCCTGGGCATGTGTATCCGACTATATACTTACATTTACGAGTACACACAGGCCCCAACCGAAATGTAATCTATAATTTATTGAGCCAAGCCAAACAATGGGACGAACACAAATAAATCAAACATACGGCTTTGGGCACACCACTCACACACCCAATACGAGTACCCGAAAGTAAATAAAAATACTACTAAATACATCTGAGTCTCCAAATCGGAAAGTGTTTATCTATGGAATGCAGGATACCACTGAAGTATTGGGGGTTTCTAAGGGGATGATCTTTCGATTCGAGAGAGACTTTATGCTTCACAAACTAAGTTATTTAAGAAAGCTTTCAGAAAAAAGTCGGGATTGAAACCTCCGAATAAAGGCCCGTAAGTCACGATATATTATGTATAAAGCATTAATATATCTATAATATATAGGGAACTAACATATTACCTGCTTTCGAGAATTTAAGCAGGATCTTTCCATGCTGTGCAGCGTAGGTTCCATTTTTCTAAAGGTATCCATGATTCGAAATCGTTCCAACTTGGTCGTAAATTTGCAGCACCCAGTTAGGTATGCAAGTGAATGCTAGGATGTCGGACCATATACTATATGGTATCGCAGACACACAGACAGCCCTCTCCCCGTGGGTTATCCGCGGAGAAGAGGCCGATGTTGAGGTGGGTTTGCGTGGCGGCCTTATCATTGATTGCGTACAAATTAACATTTATGCGTCCGTTAGCGTTAGATAATCTTATCGTGAATTTGCAACAATTAGATAGACCTGTCCAGCAGTCACTGCCAAATCATCCTCTCCAGTCAGTCAGTGAACAACATGGATAGCCATCGATTCGCTCCATCCATCAGATTCGCTGTGAATTTCACCAGGCCACCGGGCTGGCAAATGGATCAGGAGCCATTCATGGAGCACAGCGACCTGTGCATCTTCCAGCGGAAACAGCCCTCGGTGGTGCTCTTCGTCCTCTATGGCCTGGCCATACCCACTCTGTCCGCCTTCGGTCTCTGCGCAAACTTCATCAATGCCGTGGTCTTCATGCGGCCCAAGATGACGCCGTCGGCCTTTAGTTATCTGGCTGCCCTTTCCTTCATGGACTGCATCTCCTGCCTGCTGATCACGTTGACCGCTCTGTCGCGGAGCTACTTCTACATGGATCCCTCTTGGAGTGCCTATGACTTCCAGTGGCAAACGCCCCTGTTTGGCATTAGTACGGGAGGAGCGAACCTGATCCTGGCCTGCCTGAGCCTGGACCGCTTTAGCTATCTGTCCAGCTTCAAGAGGAACACTGGAGGAGCTCCGCGCTTCTGCCGCCGCAAGGTGGCTCGCTACATGATCGCCATGGCTATCAGCATATCTATAGTGGTTAATATACCCTATTTTTTCGTATTCTATGTGGGCGATGATGGAAACTGCCATGTCATGGACTTTTACTACTCCAAGTGAGTCATTGGCGGTTATAGAAGTCAAAGATCTCTTCTCTATAACCCTTACTACTTCCTGCAGTTTTTATAAAGTGATCAACTGGTTTACCTTCACCCTTTTGGCCCTCCTGCCGGCCATTTTTCTGATGGTTGGCAACACGGCAATTATCATAGCCTTTCGCAAATGGACCAAGCAGAGCCGACTGTGCCAGGCCAGTACTGGGGATACTCGCACAACCACCAAGCGATATCAGGTAATATGAGAGATTTTTGGATATCGAAGACCTCGAAGTTCCTAACATAATATCTTGTCCTTGTCAGCACCAAATGAAACTTACCATAAGCATTGTGATTGTGATTACCCTGTACTTAATTGGAGAACTTCCAGCACATATGACATCGAGGAAGAGTTCGCTGAACCTGCTCTTTGGCGGCGATACCGAGAAGGTGGATGAGCCATTCATGGAGCAGCTAGAGGTGATCTGCATTACGCTGAATGCGCTGCAGTTATCCCTGAATATAGTGGTGTACGCTGTGATCAATCCTTCCTTCATGCCAGAGTTTTTCCTCCTCCTCAAGGGAACCTCTGATGTCTGCATTGGACTATGGTGTTTTCGGGCTATGGGCCAGAGGTTGAAGCACTGCATGGCCCGGAGACAGCAACAGGCCACGGCAGAGGAGCAGGTGGTCAGCTGTGTGGCACCCCAGCATCTGCCTGCGGACGAGGCCCTGCCCTGTGGTTGCGAGAGCTGGGCCAGTGACTCGGGCTGCAGGAACGATGCCCACTGCAAGACAGCGGTGGGAACGTTCACCATGGTGAAGGACTCCGTGCACGACGAGGAGCTATGTTCCCACCGCGAGCCGGAGGTTTTCACCACTAGATCGAGCGCCTGCCTGCACACTAAAGGCTCCGACCCCGACGAGGAATCCATCTTCAGTTCTGGTTTTATTATTATTACTTAACTTTTACTATAATTAAGATTAATAAATTATATTTTCATAGTGCTGTAGCGGTTCAAAAGTCGGTTCCATATCTTATTGGTGAACGCTCGAGCAGCGTCTTTATCGCCATCAAACACCTTGAGGTAGGGATCTCCAGATTGCACCTTGTGGATGACTATATGCATCATTCCCTTCTTCTGATCCTGGTTTCTATGGAGTTTTCGTACCATCACTTCCCGTCTCTCAATGGCTTCCTTTTGGATATCAGTTGCATTTTTGGTTTCTATTGGAGACTCAGCTTTAACTTGGAAAACAAGAAGACAAACTACTAAATTGAAGATTAGAAAAAGCCGGAGATGCATCTTGGGCATGATGTGAATCCAATGCTGTCTTAAAGAAAACTGAGCTATTGATGGAAATTCAAGTCGCTTCAGAGCTCACACAGCTGAGTAAATAAATTAAAGATTGATGAAGAACTGGTATTGGAAAGGGCCATCCAAAACGTGTAATACTTCTGAAAGGTATTCGGATAGTAAGACATATCTAACAGAACATCTTTATTGACAACCATTCTTACTTGGTAAACAAGTAAATAGCCACGATGAGACCATATAGACCCAATACCTCGGCAAATATCAGCACCAATATGACGGCCACGAAGAGTTTCGGCTGCTGTGCAGACGCACGGACTCCAGCCTCTCCCACAACGCCAATTGCGATCCCAGCTGCCATTCCAGAGACACCCACTGCCAGTCCAGCGCTAAGATTGAGGAAACCCTTGTAGGAACTATAGTTAACGTGCAGCGAGCCAGCTATCAGGACGGCAATTACCAGGCCATAAATGGCTATGATGCCAGCCATGACCACTGGTACGATTGCCTTCATGATGAGCTGCGGATGCTTGACCGCCATCGAAGCGATACCAACGGAAGCCTTCGCAGTGCCATAGGCAGCTCCCAACGAGGAGAAGACAATGGCCGAAACGACGCCCATCACGCATAAGAAGCAGCCATACTGCGGCTGATCCAACGTGGCCTCCACCATCTTTCATTCAATGAGTAGAATCGTCTGGGAATTGGAAGTCCGATTTGTTCTGATTTGCTTCCCAATTCGAATACCTTTGAAGTTCTCTCTCAAAGGCTGCGTGATCAGAACTCTCTTACAAGTTAACAACAAAGTAAATAATATTTTAACGATATTTAAAACATTTAATATTTCATATGTACAGTTCCTAGAATTAGTCATTCTCCTTACAAACCAACTATAGCCAAATATAGCCGAATATAAGACTTAGATAGTTGTACTGCGTTTATAGAACAAACTTACATCCCTAACCGTCTGAACACTAACATAATAATTTAAATCGAAAGGATTTCTTAAATAATAATCATATCATTCCTAATTGGTGAGAGGTTTCATTGAAACCATGTTAGGACTCTTAAGAAATATATACCTTTCATTAAAGACTTCTTAAAGTAATAAATTTTGAGCCTAAACTAAATGATAAAATACTTGAAAATATAATATAAATGAACCTTTTCAGGTTAATGTACAGTTTAGATATATATCAGCATAAGGATTGAAAATGCCTACCTTCCCTGCAATTTGGATAGAAAATCCATGAGGAACTGATGCCTTCCTCGTATCTCGCCAATGCTGCGATGCAGAAGCTTAGCGCATATTCGCCGGATTAGCTGCTCTCGATCGCGCGCCCCCAACTTCATCTCGATAAGGATTACCTTGTCCTCTTCCCGGGTAAAGGGAGCCGAGTGAGAGCTACTAGACTCGTCCTTGGATGTGTTGGCAGCCGATGTTGTCGCTGGTTGATCTTCGGTTGGACTACAACTGGCCAGAGTCGCCACCACATCTAGCTTACAGTCCTCGTCGCTATCAAACTGTGTGGTGATCACGTGCTGTGGAGTATTGCCACCACTCACTTGCAGTGGCTCCAGCTCTTCCTCCTCCGATTGATCTAAGTCCATCTTGAGAGGTGTGAAGACAGGCACACTCTCGCCACTCTCCTCCTGGCTCTCCACCTCTACTTTGGTAATAACGGCAGGACTACAGCGCGGTGATGGTGTCGGGGCCTGCTGCTTGGCCTGCGCAATAATTCTTATTCCCGCTTTGGTGTCCGCCGCATCGCGAGCACTTTCCTGATCGATCAGTGTCCGCAAACGCTTGGCGCACTCGATGGCTGGCGAGGAGGAAGGCTTAGACTCGTGGATAACTACCATCGGTTGGTTATTGGCGCGCCGGCCCTGAGTTGGATTTGATGGGGATCGCACCTTCTTGCTGGGCGACTTCCTTTTGTCGACATGCGGAGAGTTATTGGCCATGGCCGGCAACGGACTCAATCCCGAGTTATTGAGCGCCGACTGCTTGCGCGGCGATATTTCCCCAAAGTTGATGGCTGTTTTCTTGGCATGTGGATGATGATGATGGCCATGAGAGTGGCCCACATTGGGCGTACTGGTGGCTGCATTACTAAAGCTAGAATTGGTATATAAACTGGCATTTAATCGGATTGCATGAGCCCTTAGGCCCGCCTCATCGCACATCTCAATGGATGAACAGCTATTTTGCTCATCGCCCGTTGTATCAATGACCAAGGCGCGACTGGCATCATCCTCCTCACTCCGATCCGCAGCATCGTCGCTATCCGCATTGGCTGCCATGCTGAGCAACTTTTCCCCTTGGGCGCGAATGCCATGGGCGCAGGTCAGCGACTCGCTGGAGACCGGTGGCACGTCATGGGATTGTTCATTGTAAATACTAGCGGCCATAAAAGAGAGTTTGGCCGGCAGTAGGATCTTGGCTCCATAGAATATCCGACCATTGATGTACTTTATGTGGCAACCAGGTTTACTTGGCGCTGGGACATCGATGAACTCATGAATCAATTCCGTGTATTCACCGGTAGTGTTGTTCTGGACATCATGCAGATTTATAGTCTCCACAGGAGAGAGGATTCTGAAGAGAAAGTATTGGAATTAGTACATAAAAGAGGTGCTTCTAAGATGACTCACCTTTTTGGTGGTTTGCCCTGAGGAAATTGCTGCACAAACCAATCGCACAGAAATTGATTGCCCTTGAGCAAGGGCATTATCTTGTTCTCTACCTTTTTCATGCTTACATTCGGCAGCTCGGCCAATTCGCTGAGGCAGGCATAGATCTTTCGGATCTGGGCGGGCTGCTTGCAAAAGTAAATGTTCAGCTTGTTGATAAAGTTGGTGGCATTGCTGATCATAAAGTGCTGAAAGAATTTGCCTATCTCAGCCGCCTCCGCAGGTAGCAGAAAGTTGAGAAAGACCTCAGCCAGTTCAGGCAGATCGGGCAGCAGGATCTTTTCCACTTTCTGTTGGAAAAGATAAATATTTATAATGGAAAACCACAAGTGAGCAATATTGTGCGCTCTTACGAGATATAGGTCTGAGACTTTCTCAAGCTTGGGGTCAAAGTTCTGCAAAAGACTGTTGAACTTCCTGCAATCGTCCAATCGATCGGCATTCAGCAGGGCCTCCTCCACTTTGTCGTAGAAATTCAACGCGAAAACTGTACAAAAGGGTTTATAGATGTTATAATGAGGATAGGAAAGAAAAACACGTGATAAACTCACTGGCATCTTTGCGATTGCGCTCCTCTGGCGAATCCGGCTGCAGCATATGTCGCAATATCTCCTCCTGGCGATTAGCCTTCCTGATCTTGGCCGCCTCGTCGTCGGCTCGCGACCTCTTAGGCTGAGTTGCCGTCGCCGGTTTGGTGGCGGTGCTGCAGAACATCTTTAGGTCGACAAGCAGTTGTGTGTACAGTTCAAGGGCCAGCAAACGTCTGTGCACGAGCTGTACCAACGCGCAGTCTTTATACTTATCGCTTCGCTTCTGCAGGTAGGATCCGTAGGATGTGATAAGCGAGTGGCAGCGCTTGCGCAGTTTATGGCGCAAACGTTCGCGCAATTTGTGGTAGCGACTGCGGGTTGGCGTTGATCCCCTTCGCGATTTAGTGGCAGATTGAACCTTTGGCTTAAATATCTGGTAACGTGCCCTTTTGAGAGAGCTTCTACCTGGAAGAAGGGATAGTAACGCCTTTCTCTGCGTAGGCAACAGATCCTGCTGTATGTGCTCAACTGGGTTTTCCAATTCGGTGATATGCAGCGCGTGAGTTACCTCATCAACCTTGAAATTGATGGCTGGCGGAGCATCGTCATCCAACGGAGGTGGAGGAGGAGGCAAGGCCAAGAGGCCACTGCACTCGGCACTGGTGTAGAGGCTGCGATTGATGTTCAATACATTCTCCGCCAAACTGCCGCCGGATACAAAAGGCACCGAGACCCCGGAGACTGCGTTTAGGTTTCCTGCCTCCGAACCACCGCCAAACACATAATTGACGTTGATGGTGAGCTGCGAGGGCTTCTCCTTGGCATGAGACTTCTTTTTCGCTGCGCTTTTCTTCGGTTTGCTATCTTGGGGCAGCTCCGAACCAGCGGCGCTGCCATCGGGGACTGCAGCCTGGCCTAGATTCTCGGGCAGTAGCAAATCCTCGCCGACCGCTTCGCGCACAAACTCCAAATATGACACACTGGCTTCCGAGGAAGCTTTCGATTTCTTCCAGGAACAGCGGGTGCGCTTTTCGTCCCAGGTTTTCTGCAAATAGATCACAATTGAAAATTTTCCGCGATTTATAAACACACAGTGGTGGGAGAAGCAAGGGTACACAACTATCGATTGTTTTTAAAACTGATTACCCGATAGTCAGCGATAGGCAGTGAAGAGATCAACATTTGCAAACGCGTAAATAAAAATTAAAAAGAATTATAAGAATTTTTAAACATTTTAGAAGTGCACACGTGGGGAAAACTATTATTTTGGGCGATGTTGTATTGGAACTCGTACCCATATTAGGTACAACAATCGGAATACCTCTCATCACCACCGATAACTTATTACTTGCCTATCGCCTTTTTGACTGCTCTAAAAGTAAGAGCGACAACATATTTCTTTTGTTTTTAAATAAAGTAATTCATGAAATTCCCTGAGAACCAACTAATTTGAATATTTTTTCAACATTCCCACTAGGCCTGAAAGATTCCGTGCAAACAAAACACCGGAAACCTATAAAATCCAGGAGAATCGAAAACTGACCACGTCTGCACATTCCACCATGAGCAAAGTAACCTTCAAAATCACACTAACTTCGGATCCCAAGCTGCCCTTCAAGGTGCTCAGTGTCCCGGAAGGAACTCCCTTCACGGCCGTGCTGAAATTCGCCTCAGAGGAGTTCAAAGTGCCGGCGGAGACGAGCGCCATCATTACGGACGATGGCATTGGCATCAGCCCTCAGCAAACGGCCGGAAATGTATTCCTGAAGCATGGATCCGAGCTGCGACTGATTCCCAGAGATCGGGTGGGCCACTAACTAAGCTAGTCCTACTTATCTCCTGTCCCTACGTATTTTCCCTTGAGATTTCCACCATTTTCCAACGCTAATTAAAATGTTAAACGATGTAATTTGTACATATTTCTCACCTGAATGTAGTACTGCCAGCCGCTGGGCAGCTCCTGGAAACGTTCCCGAGGCGTCCTCACCAGCCCACCTTCGAAGCCCCAAAGGATATTCATATTCACGGGCGGCGCTCGCTCGCGATCAAGGAAATATTTCACGGGGTTATACTGCTCCAGGGCGCGCAGTTCAGAGATCTTCATGAATATTCGACGGGCAGACTTTCCGCAAATCGTATCCTTCGCTATTCGCTTGCAGGCAATGCGTATGGGATCTGCTCCCTTCCGCAGGGGTCTCTTGGAATTCCTAATGGACGTTATGTGCTTCTCCAGACCCATGGCAATGAGCTGATATTCGGATGGGGCGTAGGCCGTGACTTGAGTCAGCTTTGGCTGGAAAGCCATGCGTGGCAGATACTGCGGATACATGAAAACGCGACTGTCCAACATGAGATCCATGATACGAGGCGCCAGCCTTGGCACTTGCCGCGTGTGACCATCGCTAGAGGAGGAAGGAGGAACAATTATAACGTTGGACTAAACCAAAAAGATATCACCAACTCACGTCAAATCCGTTTCCTTGTTGATGAAGTCCATCATCTTAGTGTTTTCCTCTTCGAACTCTTCACTACACAGATTGTGCTCCCACTGCCTGACCAATTGAACGGCTTCTTTCAAGTTCCAGCAATTAAAACTGGCATCTTTGGTGGCTTTTTGATGAAGTTCCTCCAGCATTTCCCTGGGTTTCGTTGCCATGTGATACAATGTGGGATGCGAGTAGGTTTGCAGATAGCTCTGGCTTAGCAACTGAGTGTGAATCCTTAGTTGCTGCTGGAGCATGTCGTGCTGGGATTGGGTGAATCCCCTGATCCTGGATAAGTGGTGAATGCTAACTGGCTGAACGTTTCGTAGATTCTCAAACTGTTCTTCGTACTCGGCGTAGACATGCTTCCTCACCGAGATGTATTCCCACGTGAAGTTGGTGTCATATGGTTTCTTATAGCGATCTGCATTGTTTTTGATTGCCGCTGGCGGTTGGATGGGCTCCATTGTTGCCGTTGGAGGTTGGATGGGCGCCATGGTTGCAGGCTGGACAGAATTATTTATCATCGAAGCATTAAAGAGCGTTGAATCATTAGTCACGACTTTGGCGAGTTGGAAGCAATTGGGTTGTCCTGGCATTGGAACAGCAATAAGTTCTGGGGGCACATTCAAAGCATCAGTTGGTATGTTTACCACTTTGCAGGACGAACCACCTGGACCCATTTCCAGATTGTTGCCCTGCATCACAGCCACGGGAACCGGCATTATTCCCATTCCCATGCTGCTCACATCGCAGGGAGTCGCTATGGCATTTGGCTGAAAGACCTGCAGCTCTTCCTGATGGCCATTTAGCACAACCTGGCCATCGAAATCGATTTGCCGAGTTACTTGATCAGTTGGATTCACCGAAATATTGGCGCTTTCCATAAACTTTTGCGGAGTTTCGAGCTCCACGGATTCCAGGGAAATTCCCTCTTGCAACAAGCCAGCAAATAGTTCAGATACCAGGTCAGTCAACTCCTTTTTGGATATGTTCACATCACGCAGCTCCTCGGCATTCTCGTACTCGGAATCCAAATGATCAGCGGCCACGTACTCCGGATCGTTGATGGGATCATCGTCATCGCCCAGGAGGGTTTTGTCTACAAGAAATGCGAGTTTATGAAAGCTCTAATAAAACTTTTGGAAGGAATACTTACTTAAGGGCTTTGTGAAGTCATTGAGGAACTGCATCCAGTCCGCGTCGGTGGCAGTCATCTCGTTCTCCACCACTTCGCTAGGCTCCAGATCGGGCGGCACGAATTCGGACTGCAAATCCTCGATGGTTGTTTGCTGCAGGCAGAGTTTGGAGCGCGTTCTTGTGGCTATTCGGAGATCCTCATTGTCCATGAAATTCTTATCGAATGGGACTTTAAAACAGCCGTCTTCGGAGAATTTGACCGGCGATTCCTCGGCAGCTGTGATTGGAGTTTGAGGTGTACAAGGATTCGAGTCGAAATCCGAGGCCGTGGTGTTGGGGTCATCATCGGACTGGGGGTTAAAGCAATGTTTAGTACTTCCCAAGACATTTATGTGTAAACCCTACATGAAAGTCATCCTCTTTGAAGGTGTACTCCTCATCATCTTCGTCGGAGTGCAAGTCCTCGCGAATCAGGGCCTCTATGCCATCCGCATCCGTGGGAGTTTCGTTAAGGGGAGCCAGTGAAATGGCCGAAGTGCAGTTCAGTTCCCGGGCTTTGGCTCGAGTCAGCTTAGGAACGGATGGGGTGTCCGTAATGATGATGGCTCCCCGCTTCTGCTGCTCCACCGGCTCTAGCTTCTTCTTCTCGCGCGCCACCTCATCCTCCGCTTTCAGGGTGACGAGGGCCAGAACGTGGTCATTGCGCACCACACTACGCACCACCTTGTGCATGTCCTCGCTGCTAATGGAGTTATCTCTGGCCACTTTCCGCAGCCGGCGGTCAATCTCCTTGGCGTCCTCATCCACCTGCGAATCCAGGCTCTGGCGCTCGCCACGTCGCCGCTTCCGCGGCCTCCTGGGCGTGGAGCTATTGCTCCGAGTGGCCTCGGTCTTTTTGGCACTGTTCGGCATTCTGGGGCTTCATTTAAGACCTAAAACTCCAACATAAACTAAACAGGATTGCAAAACAAAACACAAACAATGTGTACACAACATGCCGCCACTAGAATTGCCGATATTCGATGCTGATCGATAGGTAGTCACTGCAGTGACAATAAACTATCGGTTGGTGTCACGGTTTTTATTTCAAAGAATTTGTAACAAACAAATTAATTATAGAAACTTAAATTTAAGCCTATTAAACAAATTTTGTCAGAAATTAAAATTAATATAAAAATACTAGGAGTAAAATGAAAACTTCAAGAATAAGAATAACTGCTGAATAGAAATATTCCTATTTGATAACCGAATAATAGTAAGTAAAAATACCAAATTGCGGTAGATATCAAATAAAATACCAGCCTTTTGCCACCTTTGGCCATACCATGTTTAACTTTTTCGGGCGCTCTGCCCAAAACTAAAATAAAATAAACATATCACCTCGAAAAAAATGTCATCGTAAGTGGCAGCTCGCCGTAAGCATTCAGAAAGCTTTCCCGCCCTTCAGCCGGTGAGGAGAGTGCCCCCTCTGCAGCTCCATCGCTGTAACCGAAAAGTAAGTCAGTGATTTAACATGAATCACATGCCCGCCGATATTGACTGACTCCACCCAACGTTACAGAAACCAGAAAATGACACAGAAAGTGACAAAGCTGGCGCTGGCCAGCCGCCTCATGGTGCTGATAGTGCAACTGGCGGCCAATGGAGTTTTGCCGGAGCACAAGCCGGACGTATTCCGGATGCCAGTAGGCCAAGATTCGGATGCAGAGAAGAAGCCATGCTGCGAATGGATGGATAAACTGGTGATGTGGTGCTTTGGCGGACTGAGGAACTGGGACGGCGAGTACTTCCTGCACATAGCAGCTAACCTATACTCCTACGAGAACAGCTTGGCCTTCTATCCGCTGTATCCGGTGGTGGTGCGTTACGTGGCATTATCGTGCCAGTTTATTGGGATTCCCTTGTCCCAGGAATCCGTCCTGCTACTGGTGGCAGTCTTCCTGAATCTCTGGCTGTTCTGCGAGTCCGCCAACCTGCTGTTTCAGCTCACCCACCATATGTTCAACGACCTCAACAAGAGCTGGAATGCCGCGTTGATCTACTGCTTTAATCCGGCAACGATTTTCTTCACGGCCGCCTACTCTGAAACCTTTTTCGCCTATGCCAGTTTCTATTTGATGTTGGAGTGCCTGAAGCCATCGCAAAATTTTACGTTCTTACGTTTGGGAGTTGCTTTGACCGCCTGTCTACTTTGCCGCTCAAATGGGCTGATCACCCTAGGATTCCCGCTATACTTCTTTACCCGTCAGATTCTGATCAAGGAGAAGACGTCCAGCTCGTTTTGGCAACGCTGGAAGATGGGCCTCACGATTCTCGGGGCTGTTGGGATTCTACATGGCTTCTATTTCTACGTTTACAGGCTTTACTGCCTGCCCACCATGACGGTCTCGCATCCCAAGCACATTCTGGATTATGCGGCGGAGAGGAATTACCTAACGTCTGGCCAAGGACCCCAAGAATCTCCCTGGTGCCAGTATACGTTGCCATTCCCATACACCTATGTGCAGTCCCACTACTGGGATGTGGGCTTCCTGCGGTACTACAAGTGGAAGCAGCTCCCCAACTTCCTGTTGGCCCTGCCCATGTTGAGTTTCATGCACTGGCACTGCTACGATTACCTGCGGGACCTTATCACCAAGGTCAGGACAAAGCTCACGCCCTCTGGTTACCGGGAGTTAGTCAGGGAACACATCGCATTCCCATTCGTACTGCACGCCGCGTTCCTCACCCTCGTTTGCACCGCTTACGTACACATCCAGGTGTCCACGCGACTTCTGGCCTCGGCCACTCCCGCTTTCTACTGGTTTGCCGCCGACCACATGCCCAAGACGCTGGCTCAGCTCAAGTTGCGCTCCAAAGCCGGTGCACTTTTCATATGGTGCACCACCTACAGCTTGGTGGGGACGGTGCTCTTCTGCAACAATTATCCCTGGACGTGAGCTAAATACACCAGGGGGAATATAGAGCCGGAGGCGGAGGCGCTTTTTGCCAAAGAAGCTGTAAACTAATAGCTTATTAGTGTGTAAATAATCGTCCACCAAATTGAATGATAAAAATGTTGCGGCGCTCAAAAGTATTGGCTTTAAATGCACGTTTTCAATAATATTCTATTGATAGTTTTAAGTTTTGAAAAATTTAATAAAATTGTTGACAATTTTGGCAAGTTTTACGAAAATTTAAAGTAATCCTTTAAATTAGGAAAATCATAGTAAAAAATCTTTAATAGAATAAATAAAAAGATAAAAAATTTTCGAAAACAAAGGCGCCAAATTTGAAATTTGATTTTTAGTATATATTAAATTCGAAATATTTTATGGTCACACTGGCCAATCAGCTGTTTCTTATTTGTCGCAGGAGTCAACAAAGAAAACAGAAAATTTGTTTATTATCACAAATCCTAAAGAAAATCCAGCCGTGTTAATGGATGGCCATCTGCGCCTCCACAAGGTAGGCGATTTTGTTGCGCCAAGCATTCAGGAGACGGTCAGCAAGGCAGGCGGCAACATGGAGCAGCTATCGGGCGTGATGATAATCATCATCATCAGTGGCGGAGTCCTGCTTTCCCTGATGCTCTTCATCTTCGCCAAGCGTCAGATCATGCGCTTCCAGCTCCGAGGTCGACGCGGTCCCCACGTTCCCGTGGGCAACGATGCCAAGAAGGGTTTGCGGCGAGAGATTGAGCGGCGGCTGGACTGCATCCCGAAGATCACGCAGGAACCGAAGCTGCTGTGGAACGACGGGGACAAGTACATCGTTCAGCCGGAACCCGAGGCACCCCTACCACCGTACTACTACCGCATGAAGGCGGTGGACGATGTGAAGTTACTGGAGGCCGAGATTGCGCGCTCGGATGGGAGTTCACGGCATGCGCCGGAGAGCCTCAGAGCCTTCCTCCTGACCACACTGTCCGTAACGCTGAACGGAGCTGGACAGCGGATGATTCACCAGTTCTGCGACATGTACGAGCATGCCCGGCACGATCCCAATGAGTTCGGGAAGGATGAGTACGAGGCGTATCACCATTTGCTGCTGAAGCTGCTGGAGGCGTGAGTTCGCTAAATGTTTTAATTCCCCTGCCATTTGTATGCAATTTTAAATAAATGTTTAAGATTTTGTTTTATTTTGTTTTTTGAGTTATAGAAGTTACAGAAGCTTTTAGCTTTCAAGAGAGGTTTAACTCATACTTTGCCCTTTTAGATCCAAGCAGCTGAAGAACTACAATTCGCGAAAAGCTTCTCCAGCTCGAACACCCCGCAAACAGACCAAAATGCATTCTCTGCTAGATCCTGCTCGCCTGCGTCCACCCACGACCATGGAGAATGTCCAGCCCAGCAGCGAATTAACGACGGGACAGCATGCAAAGGTTAACTTGACACTTGGTCTTCAAGGTGGCAGTGGAGGCAGTGGCGATGGCGATGCCGAACTGGCCACAAATCCGCTACATCTGCAGGCTCCATCGGACAGAGATCTGATTATACGGAACAGGATTAAGACGCCCACGCTGGACGACATCATTGTGGAGGCGGACCACCATCAAAGCAGCGATTCCGGAGGAATGGAGGACAACGAGATTAAGAGCATATCGTCTATGCAATTTCAGAGGAATTCCAGCAATGTCTAATCCAGCATTTCCTAAATCTAAAGTATTCGAAGATACAGATGCATATTTATTCAAACTAATACGGAATTTCCTTAGACTGTTAACTTGCTAAATAAAGATTATTCACTTAAGAACATTTTCCAAATGGTATTACAATTTTTTCAGAATTTTGTTTTTTCCTCTACAGCAATTTCTTAACCTTTCCAATATTTTTAAAGTCTTCACTTTGTCTTGCAAGGATCATTCTCCTCTTTGGCACAGGGATCAGCTTTCTTCGCCTTACCACAAGGATCAGCTCACTTCTTTTTACCACAAGGATCTGGCTTCTTTTTGTCTTTACCAGAAGGATCTCATTTCTTTTTTTTATCTGCCTTATTATTGCTTTTACCACAAGGATCAGCTTTCTTTTTATTTTTATCAGAAGGTGCTGCCTTCTTATCAGTAGAATTTTCCTTCTTGTCCTTGCACGGATCCTCGTTGTCTGCCTTGTTATCCTTTTCGGTACACTTGTCGACCAATTGGGAGTAGAGTACCAAATCCAGGAGACGACAGGAGTAGCCTGTCTCATTATCATACCAACTGATCAGCTTGACGAAGTTATCGTTGAGGGCAATGCAGGCCTTGGCATCGAAAACGGAGGCAAACCGTGAGCCATTAAAGTCGGTGGACACGACCTCCTCATCCACGTAGCCCAGAATTCCGTTCATATCGCACTCAGATGCTGCTTTAATGGCTTCCTTGATGTCATCCATTTTGGCGGGCTTTTGGAGGCGACAGGTTAGATCCACCACCGACACATTGGGCACCGGTACTCGGAACGCCATTCCCGTGAGCTTTCCGTTCAACGCCGGGATCACCTTGCCCACCGCCTTGGCTGCCCCCGTGGCAGCGGGGATTATGTTGCTCATGCCACTGCGCCCATCACGCCACAGCTTGCTGCTCGGCCCATCGATGATCTTCTGGGTTGCGGTGGCCGCATGCACGGTGGTCATCAGGCCCTCACAAATCTCAAAATTGTCGTGCACCACCTTGGCCAGCGGAGCCAGGCAGTTCGTCGTGCAGGAGGCGTTCGAGATGATCTTCGTATTGGGCTTGTAAGTCTCCAAGTTCACTCCGCAAACAAACATCGGAGCATCGGAGGAGGGTGCCGATATGACCACCTTCTTGGCTCCACTGTCCAGGTGGGCCTGAGCATCCTTAAGGGTTGTGAATCGGCCGGTGCACTCCACCACCGTGTGCACGCCCATATCGCCCCACTTGAGCTTCTTGGGATCGGCCTCCTTCAGCAGCTGAATCTTCTGCCCGTTCACCACCAGGCAGTTGCCCTCTATCGAGATCTTGGCCTGGAACATGCCGTGGGTGGAGTCGTAGCGCAGCATGTAGGCCAGGTACTTGGGGTCCAGCACCGGATCGTTGATGGCCAGGATCTGGACATCGGGACGCACTAAAGCCTGCCGGGTAAACATCCTACCGATGCGTCCAAACCCGTTGATTCCAAGTGCGGACATTGTGTGTGTTTCACAAAAAGTTTAAGAGCCTTACATTAAATTTTTATAAAATACATTCAACTATGTGGTATCAAAATATTCCGACTAATGTTAAACAGAATCTAAATAACACCCTCGATTGTGAGCTCTCGGCTTCCCTAGATCGTTCTTGGGGTTTGGGCATCCTTAAGGAGGAGGAGGAGGGATTCACTTCGAGGAATACATAATTACGCAACTGGGTATAAATCAATCGAACTCGACCACCTGCCAAAGCTTCTCACGGACAAAATTACTATAACCTTCGGGAACGCCCAGCCCCAAATTGTCTGGAGCGCCAGGACGGCGGGGGAGTGGCTGCCAAATTGTTGCCCAAACACACACCCACGCACACACGCACTCACTCACACTTACGGGCATAGAGAATCCAGCTTCAAGGGTCATTACTCACCTTTGTGTGGAATGCCTCACTCCTGCGGGACCCGCCACCCCTTTCAAGCACTACAAATAATTTCAGAAGAAACTATTTATAAGAGTATGACTTATAAACTTGAATAAAAAGTAATAATGCATCTATAAACTATTATAATTATTGTATAATTTTAGACAGTGCTTTTCCTTTTCAGTGCTATAAGCATCTTCCTTATTTCTAATTTTTTCTCTAAACTAAAGCAATTTAAATTGATTAACTTCAGTTTATAATGAATCAAAACCTCATGAACTTTTTTTTAGAGGATATCTTGCTCCCTCCTTAAATTCTTGCGGAAACCTTTGTGTTCCGAGGTTCCTAGTATCTCCTGTCCTGACCCTTTAGCCCGACGCCATTAAACAAACGGCTTTGTTATTTTTGTAGATTTTGGACCCTAAGGGACCTCGCTGCTAGATGATTTTGAAACTCAGCTAAGACCTTTAAACTTTTTTTTCCCGTGTGTGGGCGTCCCATTTGTTTGGGCATAGCAGATGACGGGTAGCCTCGGCCATTGAAATTTCCATTCCATTTCGGGGGAACCATCTGCCCCTCGGCCCATGACTGGGCTGGAAATACATTGAATCGAACCTTTATTCGTGCGGCTCTTAGCGGAGTTCCCTCCGCCCCGAAGCTCCTGGGAAATCGGTCTTCAACTAGCTATGACAACTTAACTTTGTTGAATATTTATGATGCCGAAGCAACAGAGGAAAGCCGGGCAACATGTTGCCAGCTACACTGCGGGGGCGTCGCAGGATATTGCGAGCTGAGAGCCAGGACTCGCTCTCTCTCTAAGCGTTGGCCAGGACGCGGAGCGCTCTCCGGGTGCTGTGGTGAGATTCGAACATGGCGAAATTGGGGCCGCCGCTGATTACGAAATTGTTGCAGTAATCGCAGCACCCGCAGTTGCAAGGATAATGCAACTGTGCTTTGCCCTGCTCCATGGCCCCAACTCCGAGCTCCGCCTCCTCTTTGTATCATTGATGTTTGAGCTCCGAGTGACACAACTGTAAAATGTTAAATGCTCCCCATCAAATTCCATTAAATTTTAGTTTATTCTATGGACTCTGGCCGAGTGGGGACACGGACACTCCAAGGACCTAAGCCTTGCAACTTTGTGAGTGGGGGGCCCCGGCCCTCAACTTGTTTACTTTAGTGTCTCCGCTTTCATTCCAGCTACTTGAAATTTATGCGAAAAACTTTCAAATTTGAAACTTGTCTGGCAGCGCGTTGAGAGATGGCCACTGGAGCAGCAACAGGACACAAATCCCATTAAAGAGCAGCAGCTCCAACTAAGTCGGCTTTGGGCAGTTTAAAATGTTTTCGCATGGTGTTAATATGCGGCCGGGTTAGGTAATAACAAGCTCAAAATATGCAATCTAATTTGAAACAAAACAATAAACAAGGCAGCCCAAACATGACACTATCTCCACAGCTAAGCTTTTTGCCAGCTTGAGCTTATATTTTATGTTTTTTGGAGGCTTTATCGGGTTGAGCAGATCACTAAGCCAAGTTTTAACTGCCTGCAGGGGGAGTTACAATAAAGAATGACTAGGCTTACATGGATATGATGTCGTGTCTGCTTCGAGTGTTCTTAATCTTAATCACAGTTTTTCAACAGTAATCGAGCATTAAGAGAAATGGCAGCTTAACACTTGGGAAAACCATTAAAACTTATACTTTACATATATTTTAAAGAAGATATGGTTTTTGTTTAATACCAGTTTCTATTCACTTAATTATATTAAATACTTTTTACAGCAAAAGCTTGTTTAAGAAAAGCTTCTTTCTTTCGTTTCCCATATTTTTTCCTCGTGCATGGCCCACATAAAGGACCAATGGCTAAATGTCCCTCCAGGGCCTCCTTAACTTGTTGGCCAGGGCCAAGGGTCGAACCAAGTTGGTCCTGGCACAGACAGCATAAATGTATTTCAGACCGAGGCATTAAAGCGGACCAGGCTTAAGCTGCCTGAAACAGGAGAAAACAAATCGTTGGCGAAATGTTGCGGAAGTGCCAATTGTTTTATTATATTTTTTGCTGTTTCCTGGCTGCGAAGGACGAAGTGCCTCCATAATTTCCACAGCTGTCAATGGAACAGCTTAGCGACCGTACCGGAGGGGCCCAACTCCTCTGCATCCGCATCCGCATCCGCCTCCATCTTGTCCGCATCCACACTTCCTAATCGCATTCAGCTTATACATGCCCGGTGAATGGGTGCAAAAATGTGTTGTTCGGCTGCTTAGCGATTATCCGGGAGATCAATATTCACAGTCTCAGCTGCAGAGCCCGGATACGGAGACGGCTATAGTTTCGAGGCAATAGTTCCGAGGAGCCGCCGGGCGGTACATCATCCCATGCAGCTGGCACTACAAATTGAATTGTCAAACACAAGTGCGCTCTGCTGCAAATTTTCGGGCGTCGGACGAACAAAGCCTTTTCGGGGGAACAAAGGAGCTGAGTCCTGGGCCAGATTCAGCCCGTTCGGAGCTCAAACTGACAGCTAATTGTGCGCTCAAGTGGGTGGAAGAGGGGCGTGGCTGGTACTTGGATTTCGACTCCCCCCACAGCTTGTCCTTGCCAGAACTTGGAATTAAATCAAAAAGCCAATGCGGCAGATGGAAATCGGTTCGTTTCGTTCCGTTCTGAGCGTGGCGAACTTGGCATTTTTGGCAGGTCATGAAATTTGTAACCCTACACACAAATCTGGCCAAAATATATATCTCTTGGCAGGAAGTCAGTTGCAACTCTCGCACACACCAGCATTTCTGACAGGGAGTCTAGCCATTCAATGACTTAGATATAATTCAATTTGCATTTTTGCAAATGCGAATGTGGAACGACATTTTTTCCGCTTGTGTGTTTGTGCGACTTTGGTGAACTTTCCCCCCAAAAACTTTTCGTGATAACTTGGTAAATGAGTTTTCAATAAATAGACTGCAAGCATTGCCCGGAAAAAGGAAAATGTGCTAGGAATGTAAGAGGGTTGAATTTCAAGGAATTCCTTTGATTTAAAAGGTCTAAAGATGGGTTTGATTCTAATGGTAAAACTAGTAATAAAGTATATCTTTTGAGTTTAGTTTAGTTCTTTATATCTTTGGGAAATACATTAATTAACTTACATACTGTAGAACTATGGAACAGTGGTCATAAAACCAATTTAGGCTAAAACGAACTTCTTTACAGGGCCACCGCCTTTGAATTTTGGCTTAAACTCAAAGCAAAACAAGTTGCTAAAGCGAGAAAATAAATTGAAAGGATATCCTTTAAGTTCCCACTTTTACTCAACACTAAAATCCCCTCCTTCAGCCACAATTGAACCCCCTTACGCTTGTGTGTGCTTCGCTGTGAACTTTTGTGTATAAATTCTCAACTTTCAGCTCCCTATGGCTAGCCTGGCCGGCTTTTGACTAATTGATCCAGCTGACCAGGTGAGGAATAGTCTCAAATTGAAATCCAATGGAATAACAATTAATTGAGTGTACGGCGGGTTCAGGTGCTGTAATTACATTGATATATGTTTACGCCGCTTCACGTGCTCGGGCCACTCCATAAATAAGGCAACATTACGTATACGCCAAGGATGCCCGGCGTGCCATGTGCATGTGGACACATCCTTCCTGGAAGACAGAGAAAGGCCGCGAGGAAGCGGGAAGCGGGTCAAATGCCATGAAATTTCATTACCTTCAAGAGCAGCAGCAAATAGCATAAAAGTTAAGCTGCTAGCTAAACCAATTACACTAGCCCGCGACTGTATTTCTGCTGCCAAGGGATCGGAAGCACCAACAAAAACCGGACTAACAACAACCATAATGTCAACACACAGTGAAGCGGCAGCAACAAAAAGTGTGTTCCACGGTTCGAGGAGGGAACAGAGGAGAGAGAGGGGAGTGGGCACTAGTGAAGCCGAGCGGGAAAAGCGAAGGAAATTCAGGGGGCGGCAATGGGAAGCAGCAACTGTTGCCCACCAGGGGTGGCCTCGTGAGAGAACACAGGGGCAGGACATGCCACGATACATGTCTATGTTGATTAAATATATAAGTCGAGAAAAGCTATTCCAAAATTCGGTTTGCTTTTCTAATTTATTTTATTATATATTTTATTTCAATATAGGAAAAGCCTCTTGAGGACTCAAGCAGGAGGATTGGTTACCACCAAGTTTGAGCTCTGGAGCTTTAATCCGAATTCATAAAAGAGAAAAAGCTGTATGATGCTATATTTGGTTAATATTTTTCGGAAGGATATAGAAGCCGTGTTGCGTGAAGCTCGTGAGTCTTTACTCCCACACCTCTTGGGCACCGCCAGCAACAAGAAACACATACGCTTCGACGGGGACATTAAAGAGATTTATTTATTTCTGGCTACATTGTGCTTGCGAGCGAGTATCTCAAGCGAATAAGCGAAACGGAACAGGAGCAATTCCTTCACTTGTCAGCTAACACCTCACCCCCGAAAATCTCGAGGGAAGGAGTAGGGCCCCATTCCTTCATCAGCCAGCTCACTTTCTCACTGCGACTGTCAAAAACTCATTTATTATTTAAATAATATGCAAAGAAGACGGGGCCGAAAGGAAACACGAATAAAATTCCGGCTGTTGTTCATTTTTATTTTGGAGGAGCCAGCCAGCAACAAAAAAAGACAACAAACTTTTGTGTCAAAGTTCGAGCTGCTTTTTTATGGTGATGATGATGAGGCCCGACAAGCTAAATTTTCCTTGGCCCAAGGATGTTCGGTGTCAGTCCGCAGACATCCGCTGTCAGTCCTGGCAATTGTCGGTGGTATAGCAAGGGAAAAAAGGAAATCAAATTTGGCAAGACAAGTTACGAAACTCGAACAAGACAATGCAAATCAAATAGTTGATTGCAGGCAGTCGCATTTGGTTAGCAGCTCCAGCTGCAGCTTTGTCGTGTCAATTCCCCAGCATTTTCATCGCAATAAATTTGGAAACTCTCTCTTATTTGCTTTTCGCACAGGCATAAATCTAGCCAAGTTGATGGATTTTTGTTTGCCTTAAATTAAATTAAGACAATTGCCGAGAATTGCACTGTGGGGGACGACCGCCCCTCCATCAATCTCGAGCCCAGACACGAATATGACGGAAATGAGCTAGCCAGAATTTATTTCATGACATTTACCACTTACACTGCCTTATCATTGTCACGACCCATCTGGGCACTCGGTGTGTGAGGGGTTAATATTTCTTCCATTTCGCTTTTTGCATAAATAATTGTTTATAAGCGCGTGCACATGACTTTATTGCGCTGCCGGCACAGGGTTTTATCACTCGGCCCAAAAGTTTGCCACGCACACAAACGATAACTTTTTGACCCTATAAAATTTGGTATATATATCTAGCTATCTTTTACTTGGCTTAAAGAAATTTCATTATATACTTTAGTGTATTGTTATATGTTTAACAAAATTAACAATTTAAATCCGTGTTCTTTTACTAGTTTTAAATACCTTTCAGTAGCTTTAAAAGATTTCAACAAATAAGAAGGTGGTGCCTTCCCTCTAAACCCCAATCTTATCTTTAATTCCCCTCGAGAAATCTATTATTTATTTTAATTTTAACTATATTTATCTGTCTTCCCCTGGAAGAGTATTCAATTCTTAATAACCAATTTCACCATATTGGCTACCCGTTGACTTTTCCCCTTGCCCCGCTACAGTCCTGTCGAGTCCTTGCCACTTGTTTTCGCTTCATTTCAGGCCAAAACCTGCACGGCAGGAAGAGAGGAAAATGCTGGGGAAATGGGAAACTCTGGGGTTTGCGTGACCCGAGTGTAAGAGGTGATAAATAACTGCAAAATGTAGACATCAGAGGCAGAGTCGTTGGGCTCCAGCTCCCTAAAAGTCGCCCCTTTACTATAGTGAGACAAACAAAGTTGTTAAGCAAACAACGCACAAACAAACATGGCTGGGGCTTGTGAAGTTGCTCCTGGAACTAATAGGCCGACAATTGGCCAAGTTAGCTGCCTAACGAGTTTTCGGACTCCCCACAGATGAATGAAATGCAATTTTCTGATTGTGCCCGCAGCATCTCGGCGTCCTTGGCTTGCTTTTCCAAACCATTTTCCAGCGGGAGCGAGTGTCCTTGGCATCCATATAGGGATGCAAATACGGAAGGGCTGTGCATACGTACATTCATATACAGAAACAGAAACAGAACGTCATGAATACGGAATGCGCTTGCGATTGAGATATTTTAGATTGTACTCCGGCTATTGTCCTTGTCCTTGGCTAAAAATAAACACAAATGTAAATATGCTGCGGGTAAGACAAAGCCAGCCACAACAAACGCAATGACAATAACTATAATAATAAAAAGAGAGAACGTGTTCGTTACTGGTCCCGACTATGGGATACCCGGCATTGCTGCTATAATATTTAATATTGTCTCCATGAACATTAAACAGGTATCCACTTCAGTGAACGAATGATGTTAGTTGTTCACTTGGTTACTCGCTTACTCAGTTGTTCACTCAGTAAATCATTGTTCACTTAGTTGTTCACTCACTAATTCACTAAGTTGTTTAATCATTTGTTCACTCAGTTGTTTACTCAGATATTAACTCACTTGGTTCAGGTTGGTGGTTTCAGGTTGTTCCCTCACTTGTTCAATTGTTACATATTTAATCACGAATACAATATACCCTCTAACTCAACGAATACCAGGCATTATAACAGCAAAGGCAACAACCACTGCGCAGACACAAAGTGCTTGTTAAACAATTTCAGGACAACTGCAGGATAAGAGCGAGACAACAGCATAAACAACGAGGGCGAGGGAGCCAAGTAATAATAGAGAATACAACAAGCGATGCACAAGCAAATGAACTGCAAATAGGCAGGTAATAACATTCCTTAGCATTAAATCACAGCCCGGCCAGCCCCCGAAACTCACGAATTCATTGTTACAAGACCAAACAATTACGGGTTCAGGGCTAAAGGTTTTTGTTACGCTTCCGTCTGATGACTTGTTACGCCGCTAATTTCACATTAATGCACCAAAGTTGACAACTTAATTGAGCTGCAAGGCTGTACCTGACATCCAGGCGTGTCCAATAAATTACTAATGACCCATGGCACGTGGCTCGCGGTAATTACTGAAACTGCGTAGTGAAATCCAGGACTAAAGAACGCTATTTTAATTATAAAAAATATCAATTCGATAATTCTAAAGGATATATTGAAAGTAATTACATGTATTGTACATGACCTCGCCTTGAATGATGGGAATAACCTTATAGAAATATAAGCTAAATAAAGGTTAACCTTAAAGACTTGACAATCCGTAGCCTTCATAGTCATAAATAAAAATGATACCCTAACGAAATGACAGCCATTAAAATGTTCCAGCACGTTAAGCAATTAGAAATTCAACAAAATGAAAAAATGCACTTAATTGAAACAATTTCAGGAAAGACAAATGTGTGCCTTGAATACATACTCATCCGGCTGTGAATACCGCGGAAAGGCGGTGGATTTCAAAAGCAATTTATTAGGAAATCGTTAGGGGATTTTTATTTCCATTCCCGGTTCATAAATAAAAAAATTAGCAAAGCTCTATGTTAAGTGGAATAATTATTTTTTCTGGGACTCACTACTGTGAAATTACTTTAAGTACTTGGGAAATTCAATTAAAACATCTACTTATGCAAGGAGCCAGGGGGTATTTCCCCAGAAATCAGAGAACTTTCTGCGGAAGTTTCCTCCCATTTCTGTTTTCGATTTAGACTTCCCAGTTTGTTCAAGGAAATGCCAACTAAAAGCGGCAAAATTTCACATAATCCTCAAACAGGGACCCGGAAAAATAAACAATGGGCTAGGGAAAATGGGGGTGTGGCAGGCACAAGGATAACCCAGGGCCTGTCCGTGCATATTTTATGAGTCCCACAAGTGGTCAGCGGGCAGCGGCAATGGGGGTTCTCTTAAGCTTTTAATTGGCTATTGAAAACGGGGACCAAGTTTCCATCGATTCCTGGGGGTGTCAGAGTGTGAAGACTGCGGAACGGAGCCCCAAACAAAATACGCATTTCATCCGTCCGACGGCGGAGTGAAGTCATTTCCCCGGGAAAGTGCTCAATAAAGTAGTAAATGAGATATTCCCACAGTCATTCCGGCCATCAATCCCTCAGTTCATTCGCTCAGTCATTCATTCAGCCACTTCCCACCTTTTTCTCTCGCAATTGATTGACTTTTGTTTTGGGGCCTTTGTCTATTAAATTCCTGGCACCACGAAATTAGCAAAAGGAATCATTATTTTGTAATGGCCGCACATTTGAAAAGTATAAACAATATTTGCAGGCAAATTTATGGCAAAATTAAAGAATAATGTTGACCGGAACTCAACCAGACACACACCAACTAAAATACGACTTTATTGATACACTGTGTGTGGAAAATTATACATATTTTATTCGCATTCTTTGCCAGAATAATTTAAAATGTAGTTTATGAATAAACAAATGATGTTTGGCACAGTTCAGAGAAATATATAAATGCTACAGACACTTGTGGCAAATATAAAACGTATTTTAAAGAATGGGAGAGAGGTTTTAAATCAATTTATTTGGCCGAGAATAAATAATATTATATATAGATTTTAGATTAATTTAAATTAATAGTACGAAAAACACCACGTAAAAAGCGGATATATAATAAGAGGAAAGAATTTACATCATTTTAAATAATACATTAGAAAACTAGAAAGTTTTTAGGTTATAAAATAACACTCCAATTTTATTATCAATTTATTTCTCTGGCAACGGACTTGATAAGAATTTTATTTATTTGATTATTCAAACTAGCAACCCGTTGTGACACTTTCAAAAATGTCTATTTATAGATTTTGTAGATGCTTTATGAACAGGAGAGGTTTTGAGAGGCGGAGTGTCACCAAGCATCGGTGGTTCAGTGGTAGAATGCTCGCCTGCCACGCGGGCGGCCCGGGTTCGATTCCCGGCCGATGCAAACGAATATTTTTGCTCTTCTTTTACACTTCCGTAGTTTTTTTTCGTACTCACTTTGAATGGAATTACCATATGTGGTAGACAACGCTTCTCTAACAGCCCAAAGACCCTTGAAATAGAGTCTAGCCAGGGCCATCATCATTTCGCTGAATGGATATTATTAAAAATCGTTTATACAATATTCTTTATGTTTGGGTAAATGGCGCATACACCGAAATCCATCAATTTTTATGTTATTTGCTACACGAAAGCTAGATTACTCATACGCCCCGACAGGCCAAGGGAGAAGTGCACAAATTAGCAGTGTCCAGTCCGAGCGGCGCGGGGCGGGGCTGGCGTGATTAAACTGGTTTATCGTTCCATTAATCATACGCCATGTCGGCCATTCAACAGTTTCCTCGCTCCCGCTGCCTTTTATCGCTTTAAATTATGCCTTTTGGGACGCGCGACAGGGATTAAATGAATTCATTATTCAGGAAGTGCTTGCACTTAAGCGGACCGAAAGTAACAAAAAGAATTATGCGGAATTTTCAACGAGCTAAGGAGGGGCAACTTTTCATCGATTGGCGCGAACTTGTAAATTATCGCAGAGTTGGCAACCGCGTAAAAATGGAATAATTATGCAGAAGCCCTTCAAGATGCAGCGGAAAAGTTGGCACTCGCTGGCAGCAACTTGTGCGTCTGTAAATATTTGAGCGGAATACTTGTGGCAGCCACATGAACATCTCGGCATTATCAGCTGCCAGAGGGGGATGCCGGCATAAATATTTAGGACCCAACATCCTGGCGAATACACATGTGCTAAGTTGATGATGAGAAACCCACTAGGGAGCCGGAAAATTCACACGGGGACTGCCAAATTACACTTTACGCGGATATTACGCATACGACGCGGTGTCAGCGCTTTAAGCTGCACACAATTTGCTGGCTAAATACGTGAGAGAAGAGCACTTCACACACACTTTTACCCTGCTCAGCCAGCATCGCACATTTCTTGCTCTCCGAATTTATTCTTATTGAATTAATCCTTCAACTGTTGCTGCTGGTGCTTCGTTCTACGTTCTACGTTCTCCGTTCCAATTTTATTTGGCTCTCATGGCATATTAAGTGCCAGCAATTTGCCAAAATGTAGCATGCAACCCATGGCTGCCTGCCGCCTGCTGCCCAAATTGAAGAGGGAGGCGACGTCGGGGTACTAGGGGGCGTGGCTCTCAACCATTTCAGCAGAAGGCGTCAATGGGTGGGCGTGATAATGAGCTGCAGTTTGTTTTGAGTCATGTCCTGGCTGGATGTGGGTGCAAAAAGGAAATTTGCTCCATGTATCCGAAGTTAACGAAGCCACATATCACTTGGCCCGCTATCGCAACGGAATCTGTCCAGCATTATTAGCTTTAATCCAGCGTTCCATCAACTGAGCAGCCGAGGAAACTAGGGGTCCTTTAAGTGTCAGTGTTAGAAGCCAGTTGGCTGTTGGAGATTGTGTCCCTTAAGTAAACTAAGCCTTAAACATCTAAAGCCATGGTTTACAGATATAAATGAAAAATACTTGTTCCAAGAATTGGAGAATTGGAGTCCTTGGCAGCCTTCTATTATTTAGAAGAAAGTAGGAATACATTGAAAGGCTACAATCTTATTCTCCTTATAACATCACACCCTACCTCTAATAATAAACAAATCCACAAGGTAATATTAAATTTGGTAAAACCCTAAGGAAAGCTCAGCATTCAAGAATAATAATCAAGAAATCTTAGGGTCTTTGTTAGCCTTTTTCATATAGCAAGCCCAACTAAGCTAAAACGCTGTCAATGCATATTCAAGGGCTTCCTGTAAGGGCCTTTACTCTGCTTAGATATTAAGGATATTTATAGAATTTACTATGGCAGTTATGAGCCCAGAGGGCAAAAAACTAATACGTGGCATATCTGACAATAGGACATATTTTCGGGTCATGTCGATTCCAGAGCAATTACAGATGCAAAATCAATCCGACAGATAGAGAGATAGAGGAAAGGGACAACGCCTGCATACTCTTGGCTATGAAAATATCCTGCAAATGGCTCCTCAGAGCCAAAAAAAGAGCCATAAAGAAAACATTTTCAATGGGGGAAAAGCGGAAAGAAATGCAGCAGAAAAATGCCAGCAAACCCAGCTCCAGCAGAGCCCAACGGAGCCGGGAGGGAAATGAGCAGCCAGGAAAATGGATCAATGTCGAATGTCTGGGAAGTTGAGGGCAATTTGAGAGGAGCTTATGCTTCCATTTGCAATTGCTCGGGTGATTGAGGCTCCGAGAGTCTGGAATGAACGGAAGCAGCTTAAGGGATAGACATGATTAAATTAGTATACTTAACTAGCCATCAGGTTAAAAGAAGCTCATATTTAATGAGTGGGCATGTGATCAGATATGTGCTATGTATTTGCTTTGAATATATTTTTCCTATCAAGTCAAACTAATGGCAAGCATTTGTAATTTCAAAATCAATGTATAAATTAATTCAAAATAATATATTCATATCATGGGAATTACGCATTCCTTGTCTTATTTAAATAATTGCCAAATGTTAGCATTGACCGGCTGTCAATTAATTTAAATTTAGCGAACATAATCAGCTGTCATTTTCGCCCCCTTTAACCCGTATTTGCCAACGGAACTCTGGAATGTTAAATAATTGAATAAAATATGTGTGTATATATCCACGCAAATAGACATTTCAACATAAAACTGCCAACAGCACCAACTTGCCACAGAGGGCGAAATCCAGTTATAAATTGCAACATATTTGCATTCGCCACTTGCTACATTTGCGATCGACTAAAGCCCTCACTCAGTCATCGCTCAGGGACAAAAACAAATACAAACAACTACCGAAAATACGACAAAATTTTCCGCACCTAGGGACGCTTTCCACCAGGCGGGAAAAAAGGTGAGAAATACAGAGAGCGAGTTCCATCGATTGCGTGCAGCGTTAAATGTCAGCCCGCAGCCAATTGCAGATGTCAACACATGCTGCAAAAAAGGTGAAGCTATGCCAGGGCTCACAGATTCGACTAAAAGTTGACCAATCTTATACTATATATATATACTTATATATACCAATTGATATACAATAGATCTGCATTAAAAGTTGGATATATATAGCTCTTAAAGGTACCCAAATAAAACTGTTCAATAACTAACTGACAACAAACTTGTGGAGAAGCTAGCCAAGTCCCGGGAAATATCTGCTCAAATCTTTAATATACAAAGGATCTGCCTATATATATGATATAGATCCTATAGTTACTAAGACTAAGCTCATTGAAAAATTCAAATTAATTAAATTTATAGAACAGACGGAAAACCGAACAAGGTTACAAACTAAGATTACTATTCTAATGCTTCGGTTAAGGCTAACCTTAATTACTCTAATTTCCTGATGGCTAAATTGACTCAAATCCTTATCCTGATAATTAACTTATACACCCTACCACTCTACAATTACAGGGTGTCAAAGCACGCACACAATTTGGGCCTAAAAAATGCCCTGTGAATTTTCCACGATTGACAGACCGAGAAGGAGCAGGACACACTGGCAGAGTCGCGGGAAAAGCAAAACATTTGTGATTTATGTGCGTTTTTCGCGGAACCTTCATTGCGTGTCGAACGCGCTTTATTACAAACTGCCAAAACTGCCCGGAAAACTCGCTTCAATTGTGCAGGAGCCGCCCATAGGGCTTACCCCCTTCTCGCCATTGGATTCATTGTTCTGGCTGTCAATAGCATTAATTTATAATTATCCTCGATACACAAACACATGCCCGACATGTCCAACTAATTAAGCAAAGCAATTATCTTAAGCAGTGACTAAGTCGGCACACGAACCACTTCAAACTCAAATTAGGGTCGTGGCGCATCCGCTATCTGTCTAATCCCATCGAGAACCTCCAGTGTGGGTCCCCTCCGGGGGTCAAAGGTGATTTGAGCCAGTCTCACGATTCGCCTATTACTTATCTCTATTACTTATCTGTACATAAGCCGCTCCCCCCTCGCCCGCCTTGGCTTTTCGTGCTTGCACTTTGAATTAATTAAGCCGAATTTGATGCCGGAGATTGTGATGCTTTTTGCCTTTTTGATTGCAAGATGTTTAATGCAATGTAAATAGAAATAAATAAAGCTTTGGGGCGGCACTCTGCCTTTGCCCTGGCTCTCCCCTCTGACTGTCTCCCTCCAACACTATGTTATGTAATACGCTTTCCCGACGCTGATAAGAATACAAAAGAAACCCGGAGAGCAGATGAAAGAAGTAGTCATTTGGCCAAAGGCGGATCCAGAAGACTCTGCTCTTTAATGGCTATCTTGGCTTGTATTTAAATATAATATATATAAATAAAATATAAATAAAATATATATAAAATAAAAATATACTATTGAAAAGTTTTTGGTGATTTTGGGAAGCTAATCAATGCTTTAATATGTCTTTTATAATATAATTTATATTCATGAGTTGGGGACTTGGTTAAATACCTCTATTAAATATAAAATTCAAAATAGAATATATTTTTTTCTGTATGTAAATGTATTTAATATTTAAAAAAATTAGGTTATAAAATTACTAAGATATAAAAACAATATTGAAAAGTTTTTGACAATTTTGGGAAGATAATCAATGATTTAATACCTCTTTTAAAATATAATTTATATTCACGTGCTGGAGACTAGTTTAAATACCTCTATTAAATATAAGATACAAAATAGAGTATATTTTTAGATGTATGAAAATGTATTTAATATATAATATATATATATTATATGAGGTAATAAAAATACGTGGCCCCTTGACCTATTAAACTTTTTCAAAACGGTTTTATCATAAAATCTATAAGTCAAAACCCTTATAAATAAATTATAAAGCTCAGCTACCCTCCGTTAGGGCAGCAAAAAAACAAAGTCTACAGACTACAGAGAGAATATTGGCAGACACATCGAGGGGGATTGTGTTTTGTGCCTGCATAAAAAAGTTCACAATCGCAATCAAAGAAGCATTCCCAAAACAAAAACCAACCGCATTTTCCCCGCCCAATACTCCCGATCAAGTTGAATTGGCCAAGACCCTGGCGGGGATATACCAACAAATACTTGAGTTTGAAATTATGCAGGCGAAAAAACGCTTTTCAGAACGACCCCAACTAAAATCTCCTTTGCAAATATTTGCTCGCATTTTTTGGGGGGCGAGCGTGTGTGTGATAAATTTTTGGAAAATTTATTTAAGGCGGTCGGTGTGGCTGCATTTGAAGTGGCAAGCAACCATTAACAATGCCGTTATTAAGGCCCCCTGCCCGACCCCGAATTTGCATGGCAAACCGCTGAATTTCTTTTATTTCGCTTTAACATTTTATTCACTTAATGTTTTATTCATGGCAAACCCCGCAAAATCCCATTAACAAATTTACACATTTTCCATATTGAAAATGTGCTCTCATCCCTTTGTTTTTAGTTGGAAATCGAAAATGTTGGCATAATAAAAACAGGCATGCGAAAAAAAGTAAAAAACTGTGAACCAGAAAAATACTTTCAATTAGGCAATATAAACAAAAGATACAGGTACTCGGAAAGAAAGGAACTTGCCTTGTGCACATGCTTCGGGCACTTATTTAAAATCTATTTTTGCGTCTTTTTTTGGCTCTGTTTTGTTGTGGCCGCTGTCTGCGCACATTTATTTTGTATTTAATTATTTTAATTGAACAAAAAACACAAACACATGGTTTCCTTTGTTTATGTGCGAGCCCTGTGGGTTCTCGAGTCTTATTTCGAAGGCAAAAAACAGAGACCACAAAAAACAGCTCTGACTTTGTCGGTTGAGTGATAAGCGGCGGCATTAGTAACGCAAATTTATGGCCCGCTTCCATGAGCCGAGTTCCTAATGCCGGGATTTCACAGAGATCGCTAATGTGATAGCTGTCGCGGTTTCACAGATTGTTCTCGTTCTCTTGAGTCACAGCCCCTGGGAAAAGGGAAAATTGTTGGGAAAATGTGGGAATCAAGTTGGTTTTAAGCTAAGAAGTTCTTGGTAAGATAAAGCTGTTCTGAGCAGGCAACAAGTATACACAACAGTTCTTTACCCAAAAACAATAGCAGACATCTTAAATCCGTAAAAGTAGTCCATTTTATCTTTAGTTTTCTTACTAAAAGTGTGCGGAAACTCAAACAGAAAGCTCTTCCAAGCACTCAACAAGTGAAAAATAAATAAATATCCCAGCCAGCTTTAAATTCCTGGCACCAGACACACATTCCCCATAAAAATCTCCGCCAGCTTCAAGCTACACCTCCAGTTTTGCCTTTCAAATTAGGCTGGAGAGCTCTCCCTCTCTCGGGACCAAGTGGCAATTGCATAATGGACCGAGTCGAGTCCCTGTCCCTTTGATGCGACCCAAAGATTAGAGGCGGAAGGCCAGAAACAATGACGTACACGGGGCGTATGATTAATAAACACTTTTAGTTTCCACTGGTCAGAAAGAAGGGTTTCCTTTTCCGACATGGCACCCAAAAGTCATAACAATTAACTTTAAAGGCTCAGACATAAATCCTTGCACAATTGTAGCCCGCACAAAACACACATGTGTATAATAGGACACGAAGAAAAGGCGCAAAATAAAAGTGAAAACAAAAAAAATGAATAATGAATGAGCCGCACGCGAGCGAATGGAAAGCGGGAAAGCGGGAAAAGCGAAGAAGGCCAGGGAAAGGCGGAAAAGCTCGGCGGCCATGCATGAGTAACACTTGACATCACACACACATGAGGGTAGAGGGGAAAGAGAAGGATAACCCGCAACTACACCCACACCTGTGCGAGGCAAAAGCCCCGAAGGGCAGCCGAAAGAAGCTCGTTCCTAGTGAATTATAATATGGCATGCAGATAAAACATTGAAAGTCAAAAGGCCCTGGGGGAACTACAATTAGAGAGTTCCCCCCTCAGAGCCCAGGACGGGGAAAATACAACAAATTCAGCATAGCCGGAAATCATTTCCATATGTATATTTATGAATCCCCGAGCACTCTCTGCACATATTCTGCATACACACCGATTACTGAAGCAGATTTCTAAGAATTTTCCATATCACAAAGACAAAGCCAAAATTCAGCTTTAGCCATGAAAAGAATCTGGAAAACCGCACGCAGGAAAAGCCCAGGAAAACCCGACAGACGGCCAGACAAAAACAGAGGAAAGCGAGTACAAAAAACAAAATTCAACAGTTTGTTGCCAGCAGCAAGTTGCCAGTGTGGCAGCAACATCCAGCGCGTTCGCTCGACTTGGCCCCGGGTCAAGTTTTCCTGCGCTCTCTCGCCGTTTTCTCTCGCTTTCCCTCTCTCGGCCGTGTTGAGTTTTCCGCTTTGATAAAAGCAAAAGACCTGGCCGCAGTCGAAGCAGTCTGCAAAGGATTCTAGGCGCTTACGGTTCTCCAAGAAAGAAATCTTCCGTGTATTATCCTCCAGCCGAAAACGTCGCGTGCGTTCTGAAGAAGTTTTGAAAAATCGAAAACCACCTTGAAAAACGGTCCACCGCAGTGAAAATCACGTCTTGGAAAGTCACAAATTCCAAAACCAAGCAGCAATCGAAATGTAAATATTTTAAATTAATTTTGATTCAATTTGAATTCAATGAATATCTTAATTTGGATAGAGCTGAGGTATTTCCAGGATTTTGAAAATAGGTTTTTGAATTTTGTGACAGCAGATTGGAAAGAGCCACTAGAAATATATATTGGATTTATTTCAAAGGATACTTAATTCTTTTAAGTTTAATAAGTGAATTTTCTTGTTTAAATATTCTGAAATTTTCAAAATTTAAAAAGAAGATCCTTGTGCGAATTTTCTTATTAAACTTATTACTTATTTCAAAGCAATAGGCATTTTAATGGAATAGAAATAAAGAAATATATTTACTTTTAGTGTAAAAAAAATAGATTTTCTAGCATAATTATTAAAATAAAAACGAAAAATCCATTAAAATTCAGTCAAAAATGGAATTTTGTTAAAGGTTTAGTATTAATTACAAAATAGTTTGCAAAATTGAAGATTATTTTAAAGCCAATAAGACATCAAATATTTGCTATTATATAATGTCCCTGGATTTTCCTTACAAATTATTAAAATATAAAATATACAGTATATATAATGAACTCTCACTTGGTTTTGCCAACCAATTTCCAATCCTATTATTCAAATTTGTATAATTTATGGTAACTGCTTTTTAAATCTGGCCTAAACTAGCGTAAGCTGGCAAAATCCAGACACAACAAAAAACTCATCACAGATTTTCGAACTAGGAAACGAACAAAAAATCCCCAATTTGCAAGGGCTTTCCAGAGAGGTGGAAAATTGGTTTAAGACGCCGGGAAAAGAGCAGCGGCGGAAAAATGCTTCGGCATTTATATTCAACCCGCTGACAGCTGGGAGCGTGTCAAATAGCAGCCTTTTTCCCGGGACTACGGCGGGGATAAACCTTTTTGTGATAATTTTTTCAGGCAGCCGCTTTCAATTAAGAGGTTCCTGGGGGCAAGGATCGCAGACGGGGGCAGACCCTCCTCATTGATATGCCCAGTGGCAGCCGCAGGAGTTGACACTGAAATGCGTCCTTGACTTTGCTTATTCATACGCAAAATTGAACACTATGCGGGGAAATAATGAACGGGGAAGGGGAATGGGAATGGGACTGGGACTGGGAATGGGGTGCAGTGCCATGGTAATGGCCACCAGACACTGGCACTGGCATCTAGGGCTGCGTGCCAACATTTACGAGTCTCCCCTAATTTATGCTCATTCATAAATCTCCCTCCGTGGAAATCCCATGCATCTGCCGCCGTCTCCGTCGCCGGGACGTATGCAACAATATAATAATTTAGCAAATTGATAATTATGACTAAACAAGGACATTTGAAACTACGAATGTCCTTCGAATAATCTCTGAGAGATTTGTGGGATAAAAATGAGGGATTAGTGGGTTTTCATACAGAGGATTTATTTTACCTAGCTTTATATTTTATGAATGCATTAGATCAGTATTTTCTATTAAACAATTAAATAATTATTATAGGGCTAGTTTCTAGCTTGCAGCTATTTTGTTAATATTTTTCCTTATTAGATTTTCAATTAGCAAAAAGCCCTTCCTAATGTTAAAACTTAAACCCAATAGTATAATGTCAGCTTTTAAAGACGAAGAATCCTAATGCCTAATAGAGAAATACTCGTTACAAATTCATTTTCTTATGGTGAATTTATTACCTGGCAATTATTCTTAATTTAGATGAACCGCAATTAAACATTTCGTATATACTATATACCATATGAATCAAGATAGAATCTTTCAAATCAGATAACTGTCAGATTCTCTTGTACAAACAATCATATCTAAGCAATCTAAATAGATATTTTTAAAAATAAAACCACCTTCAAGAATTGTCCTAACCCTTCACGTTAACCTCAATTACAAACGGAAAATGGTCAAAATAATTGAGAAAATTCCTAGATATATGATGTTCCCTTGAATGTTTCGGACAATCAAAGTCGCCGGCTGCCAAGTGCCACAATTTGTTAATTGGATGACATACCAATTCGCACTTGCTCGAGCCAGAGCGAGAGGCCGTCTTCTATATCCGATCAAGCTGGCTAATTGCTAATTACATTCTTGATTCAACAATATATTCGCAGGCAGCCATAGAATTGCATGTACTAGTCATTAAAACGACTAATTCGCCCGTTCTTGTATTGTTTTTCTGATGTTTTTGTTTGCGTTCCTCTCGCTTCAAACGGAACCCAGCGCGCTCTGTGCACGCGTTCGGGCAGCATAAATAAATACCGACTATCAAAACCGGAGAATTATCAAAATAAATACGCTTGTCAGACCGAAAATGGCCTAAGAATGAAGGCGCTGGGCCTTGTTTGCACTTCGCCCCTCGCCCCTCGCTGTTGCCTGTTCCAGGCATTTAATGGCAGTGGGAAGGAAGTGGCATTACAGTTATAAATAGACGGCCATTTTGGCCAAAAGGATGGGTGATTAAGCGGAAGACAAACACACTGGCCACGTCACTTGACAGACGCAAAGATGAGCAATGATTGCGATTAATTTGAATTAATTTTACACTATTCAGCGTCAGCTAGATTGATGGCGGATGTTTGCAATTCAAATTGTGTGGGATTTGGAATTTTGAATGAAAATAATGACGCCATCCTTTCTCTGTGCCTCCTTGGGCCAACGAAAATATAAGATACTAAAGCGAATTTGTTGAGACAAAGGTTTCACGGGAATTCTCCAGCTTAAAATTCCGATTATCGGGTTGATTTTGCTTTGCTAGGAATAGAAAGAATGATGTAACCTTTGTTCATCGTGCCAATATAAATACAAGCTCTTAAATGTTTGAATTACTTTCAGGTTTCAGGGGAAAATAATTATTTACAATATATATCTACGAAATATTCCAAATTATGAAGGTTAACTTGGGTCTATTCTGGTGTAGAAAGTACTATTAAAATCAAGACGTTTCTGTCTGCTTTTGACTTTTTAATTAAGGTAACATTGTGTCAGAAATCTGTAAAAGAAAACCTAAAATTCCCGACCACCCTCTCAATTAAAATCAACCCTATTTTCCTCCATTTTCCTGCCACTCCTTGCCACCATGACATTTCCGTCAGCTAAGTGCTGTTAAATTTCCGCACTTTAGTCGGAGGACGCACTCCCTAGGCGAAAGTTTCCCGCTGCCGAGGTGCCAATGCGGAATTTCGCCCACAGGTATTGGCCATAATTATCTTTGAACAATGTCACAAAACCGAAAGTGCCATTAAAAAACATTCACGCCTAGCGGTAATAATTATTCTAATTACGAGGCGTTTGGCTTTGGAAAAGTTCCTGCGGTTCTCGAAGCCCCGCAGGGCCTGTCAAATATGTATTTTGGCCAAGCAAACACACCCGAGAGGGCCAGGAAAAAGCCAAAATACTACGGCAATCAGCATAATTTCCCGCTTGTTGTTCTTTCACTTATTTTTATTTATTTTTTTTTTTTGCATTCGAGTCTGAAATATTTCCACACAGCGACTTCCAGCTGGTTAATTACAGCCGGGCCTCAAAGCCCATTATTATTTATTATTTTTCTTGATTATTATTTACGCACAAGGAGCGTAAAAAGTGGTCTCTATTAGCTATGTAAATATTTACATAGTTCGCCGGGAATCGAATCGAACAATTGCCTGAATGTCCATAACTGAATAAACATTATGGAAGCCTTTTAAGGCGATATTCATGCGAGGAAAACACAAGCCCTAGTGTGTTTTTTGTGCACACAGGCTGCAGTTGTTATGATCTTTTTATGGGTCTGCTTTTCCTGGTTTCCATGAAAAACAATGGGAGGAGCGGAGCGCTACAGAAAAACATATGACGCAGGTTATTTTATTTGGGAAATTTGGCTTGTTTGTCCGGTTTTCCTTTTCACGTTTTCACGTTTCTGCGTTCTCTGTACTCCGTTCTCCTTTTCATCGTTTTTAATTTATTGTTTTCGGTTATGAAAGTGCAATTCCCATAATTGGAAGCAAGGACTCTCTCGCCATCTGCCATCTTGAAAATTTGATACACCATAGACTGCCTGCATGGCGGTCTCCACACTCCACACACACACACCCTCTATTTTGTTATTTATAGCTCCTGATTCCTGGTACCCTTTCTGACCCTCACAACTGTCACGATGTCCTGGCTCCAGGAGTGACAATTTCCAAATTGAGTGACTGGCACATCCATTACGACGTGCTGTCCTGGGCTGCAGATTGTTAAACAAAACAGGCTTTCACTGATTTGTATATCAATTTTAATGTCGCATATTGGACATATTGCGTATACGCCGTGTATGTCAACAATGATGTATTTTTCGCTCAATTGGTTAAATAAACAAGGAATTTTTCAGGTACTTTTCAATGCATCAGCTTTTAAATTAATTAACCTTTATTATTACCCAAAACCCAGATATATTTATTGGAACTTCCGTTTAATAAATTTTTTGTGCGTCGCTTGATTTTAAAGCCTTTTTCCTACAAATTAATATTTAAAACAACTCACTTTCGGCAGTTCCATTCCACTTAACCTATTGATTAAGTACTCCACTCTTTATGGCGCTTAAAAAACGCAGGATCAAAGGCTCGAATATCAATTGAATGCCGCTTGGCTGGGTAAAACACTATATTGACATTTTCCAGTCAGATAGTTATGCCTGTTTTTTATGCAAATGGAAGTCATGCTTAATCCATTGCCAGCCATTTGTTGGATTTTAAAAACGATGGATCAAAGTCACCCCACTGAATCGAATTGAAAGCTTTAATTCCCAGCTGTCGGGGACTAATAGCAGTCCATAAGGACGACCACATGGCGAGGTTGCTCCTCTCGGCCACTGGGAATTTAATTAAAACCGTCTAAAGCCCAGCGGGCTGCAGTCGCCGGGACAGACAGCCAGAAGGAGCCAGAAGCGTGTCATCATGCAAAAACATTATTCTTTAGACGCGGAGTATTTTTCAATTTAAATTCAACAGATAATATTGGCTAGCCCTGGCCCGAACCGAGCTAATTAAAACTCCACAGTGGCCAATAGACTGTGATAAAAATGCAGCTGCTAGCCGGTGGCCTGAAAGGAAACTGAAAAGTATTTCCCTTTCGTTTCTCGCCTCGCCCCTGGGCACCGCCAATTTTCACACATTTTCTTTCGCACGCTGCGCTGCGAGTTTCCCGAGAGGGAAAAGGGGAAAATCCGGGCGGCAAGTGAGATACGCAAATGTTTTTAGAGCCGTAAACAACTCTGGGCCAGCCAGCCCCGCCGCATGACAAAAATTGAGTTCTCGGCCAGGGAGAACAGGTGCAAGATCTCAGCTCTGTTTATGCAGATCATCACCTGATTCGCTGTAATCAGGCAAATCGCTTTTCCAACACGAGTATACAAATTGGGCGGATTATCGACAGTAAATTACAAAGGAATTCCGCGCGGCGTTCTATAATTTCCATTCTATAATTGTTTACAGAGTGGAAGCGGTGGCCAGTGCAAGGTACATAAATCAACATCAGAAGAGTCGTGCTAAATCGCTCGCCGCTGGGAGGGAAGGAAAATAAATAAAGCGATTTATTAAAAACAAATGCCATAAGCCGCTTAATTAAGTGCACAGAGGGGCCCAGAGAGAGTGGCTAAACATGTGATTTATAATTATCCCAATTGAAATGACCACATTTGGGCAATTAAAGTTATTTTTGCACCTCATAAATTGCTGAATTGTGTCGAATTTGTTGTTCATAAATCAGCGAAGAGTCTTCTCTTCATTCAATGAATTTTTATGCCCTTCGTTCTCCTCTGATATTTATCACATACTGCCGCGCAAGCAGGAAGTCCTGGCAAATTGGCATTTACATTTTTAACTGCATTTTTATGATGCTTCGCCAAGGCCTGCCCCTTCACCCCAATCAGTCCTGACAAAATAAAATGAAATAAAATAAACCGTAAACCAATAAATTAAGCCAGGCCCTTTTACAAATTGTCCGACACCGCTGTACTCAGGGCCATAAATTAAACCTTTTGCCAATCTTTTGTCCGGCCTAAGCCGTTTGGGATAAGTCTCCTTTTTCGGGTGAGACGGATGACATGCAAATCATTGGTGGGCGTGCTGTTTAATAACCAGCTTATGGTATTAGCTGATGAACATTCCTTTTTATAGCCAGCCGTGCATAAATAAACATATTTCTTGAGGCATGCCAAGCAAATGTCAATGTCAACTGCCTTCGTTTTGGGCCTTGTGTTCTCTGGGCTGGCCTAAAGTGGCCCGAGCCAAGGCTAAGTTTATTATGCCGCGAAAAACTGCAGGTCCTTGAGGGTGAGTGCCTCAGCCCTTGCACTAAAACTTACAGGGAAACAAAGCAGGACCAAGCCAAAGTACACTCACCGCCGCCAGGACACGTGAACACAAACACAGGGCACGGACACCCGTTGGGTTCTCCTAATCCAAATGCACAGTGGTTGCTCGGAAATCAGAAATGTTAACTAATCTAGCTAGACTTGCTTGTAGGGAATAATTCTAAATACATTTCCAGCCTTGGTTTTAAGAATAAATGAAGATATTTCTAAATAAATACAATGACAAGCGTTATATATAAGGAAGCATTATTTAAGAAGTAGGCTTTGGATGTGTTTCAAGCCAGAAAATAAATTTCCTTGATTTCCATTTGCATATTATTCTATTATCTAAGCATTTTCCAGTTGACAAAAAGTCAGAGTTGAGTTACTTATCCAGAAAAATGTATGCAAATTAATAATTATAATTATACCACCGTGGGTTTCGAACCAGCCAGAGTTTTCTGTACCAAAATACCCTCAAACAGACAAGCAGGCAACAGACTTTCCGTAAGTCAGTCAGTCAGTCAGTCAGTCAGTCAGTCAGTCAGTCAGTCAGTCAGTTAGTCAGGCAGTCAGTCGCTGTGTCATTCAGTCAGTCAGTCAGTAATTTATTTCAATTCTCCGTGCAGTTCTTGTGAGCGAGCTCCAGGACCTTTGCACTTGAACACACTTTACAGACTTTCCCTCTGTCTGTCCTGCGCTGTGTGTGTCTATTCAGTCCGCTCGTGTTTCAATGTCAGAGTGTGGAAGCGTGTGTTGGCGGGAGTTTGCCATATTATTATTTATGAATATGACTTTGGCTGACATTTATACGTTGCGGTACAGATGCCCCTGGCTTCTAGCTTAACAACTGAATCTCAGGGCCGAGAGCCCGAGCCCGAGCCCGAGTCCGAGAGCCGAATGCCAAGTGCTGTGGCAATCGCAGTAAAAAGTGAAAAATTATGGTCAGGTAGTAAACAGGAAAGTTCCTTCTACACAACAGCTAATGCCGGGGGAGGCGGATGTCCCTTCGGAGTAGGACAACTTTCACCTAAGTGCACTTTTAGATGCATTTGCGACATTGATACGATTCTATTAGCGGGCACACTCTCAACTTTATCACCTTCCGGGGGCATAAAGAAGGTCCTTAAAAGAGTGATTGCAAAGGAGGTTTTAGCTGGGTCATTAAATAGAAATGATAATAAATGGAAGTACATAACTCTAACAAAAATCCCCTGGAAAAGCATAAATCAGCTGAAAGATTAGAGTCTTCATGCTCTCTTTCATCCAATAACTTCCTAATTCTCCCGATAGGTAGGGACCTAGGAAGGCTCCTAAACACACTCAACCATTTAGGGGTAATTAAGGATAAATATAGCCACGCTGCAGGTATCCGCCCGAATCAAACTGATACAAAATTCAGACTTGGCTGAAAGCCGCAGCCGGGCAAAGGTATTTAAAAATAGAAATAATAACAGACACGACAGCAACAAGCGAAAGGAAAGCCAGGAAAAGGAAGGGGAATGGCAAAAGAAAAGGGGAAAATGCGGGGGAAATGGCAGCACGGAAAATAAACAGAAAAACACTTAAATTAAATTGCGAACTGAGCTTAATGCACTTAAAGTCAGGACATGCCCACAGACAGCCGAGAAGGGCGCTGCAGGGAGTCCTTCCCAGGGGCAATGGTGGCCAGGTGAGGAGCTGCTTTTCCGGCCCTGTGAGCCGCAGAGACAGACAGAGACAGAGACGGTCCCATTGACAGGTAAGCAGTGGCAAGCCGTGCGTTTTGCTTTCTCCGCTTTCTACGCTTTCCCCGACTTTTTCCGACTTTTCCCGAGCACTCGAACACGCGCCCAGCGAGGTGCACTGGGGGAAAAGTCGATTTTAATTTTATTTTATGCTAATTAGGTATCTTTGCCACTTCAAGTGGGAATTGTTCTAGCTTAAGTGCTTGATAAATCTGTTTTAAACTGGATTTTAGGGCTTGAAATAGTTTGCAGAAATTAATTTCCCGCAGTGTGAGCGAGTGTAAGCCGCGGCTTATGCAATGCGGCCAACGAGACTTGACAGTTCGGTTTCCATATCTGCGATTTTGGCTCGAGGGCTCCCAGGTGCCTTCTCTCCGCTCCTTGGGCTCTGTGCCATGCAAGGCGGCCATTAGTGACGTTGTCTTGGCCCAAAATGTTGGCCATTCAATAGGCCCTTCCCTATTGATTCCACTCCGGCGAAAGAATATTTAAATATGAAGTTGGCAGCAGGTTTATTTCCTGGGGGAGTCGTGGATATTTCCGCTTTGCTGGAACAACTTTTTATCAAGTTGACGGTATTGCTAGTTGTTGCTTTATTGTTGTCGTTACATTATTGATTTGTATTTCTGCGTGGGTTTTGCAAGCAAGTGAAACGCGTTGAATATTCAGAAAGCAATTGGGAAATGTCAGTAAAAAAGTTTTTTACTACCAGAAGTTTGGAAAAGTACTGATTGCGGTTACAGTTGATAAGTGAAATGTTGGTTTTATTATTGGTTTCTTAGGCTACTTAGCTTCAAGGTTGCAGCTGTTATTGTAATATAATCTAGCCCCTGGATTTTATTGCTTGCATTTATATACCTTAAGTATTAAATACACCTTTAATTTAATTGACCTACTCTTTAGCTTCACGCTGAATATACTCCACATTCAATTTGCACTTTTTTCCCAGGCTCCCATGCAAATTCTTTTATTGGTCAGTTACCTCCGGCGGTTTATCTACGGCTCATTACACAATTTATATTAAAGCCATAACCTAACCCCCAACGGCACCCGGGGGAACATTAGCTGGCAGTTGGAGCCGGGCCAAGAGTATTTGCCATATTGCACTCGGAATTGCAAAAGTTCTTGGCCGGCATTCCGCCATAATCGTATAACTACGTATACGGTCCTGGGACTTCCTTGCTCTCCAGCATTTCCTGGGAGAAAAAACAAGGACAACAATGGGTACGAGAACAAAGGCTGGAGAGGCTTGAGGCCATTGCATTGGGTGTAATGCAATTTCCAGGCCATAAAATGTCCATGGCCAGGAAAGCGAGAAAAGTCTTTATTTTTTAGTTCTAGCCCGAGAGCGGCGACAAGGAAAGCGTTCCCAGGTAATGGCCATCATCGCAGCCGGTTAATGCGAGCAACTTGTTCCGCCGGCAGATAACACGAGTTCCCAAAGTGTTCAGCTCGCAAACAATGCGCAAAGTTTGGCGGCGAATTAAATGAAAGTTAATATTGGCAAGCGGATTCGATAAACAATGGCGGGACGCAGTCAACAAGTTGGACAACTAATGCGATTATTGCACACTGCTTAATGTCTTTCGGAAATGGCCAGCCATTTGGGTTAATGAAGTGGTTTAATAAGGGAATTACCCTTCTTTTTTGGGTCTGTCAATCTAATTATAGCTTGCTAAAATCGTTTTTAAATTAATGAAGTGACTTAATGAAGAAATTACCCCTCTTTGGGTTAGTCAATCTAGTTATAGCTTGCTAAAATCGTTTTAAAATAAAAATATATAATATTTCTATTGCTTTCTTTAAATTAATAATATCATTAGTCACTTTTAACTCTATATTATAGGCAAGGGAAACTTTAAATTAATCATAGAGGCACGTCAAGACCTAGATTACTTAGTAAAGGTGTTTAAACTATTTAATCAAACCTAAACACTGGTGGAAGTTATATTAAATCATCAGGGACTTATGTGGCTAATTCTTAATTCTCGTTTTCTTATCAAAGACTAATTAAAACCTCTAGAAGTAATATTAAATCATCAGGGATTTATGTGGCTAATTCTTAATTCCTCTTTTCTTATCAAAGACTAATTAAAACCTCTTTGAATTAAGCATTGGTATCCTCTGCTCTTCAAATACAAATTAGTGCGAATTTTCTTAGGGGGTTGGTGGCAGTGTGCATTCCGCAGCAGCTGCTGCGAATTCAGACTCAGAGCCCGTCTATTCTGAGCGCTGTTTCGGCCACAGGCACCGCAACTAACTGCCACCGCACAAATCCGGATTCCGGTTAGATGAGCAACAAAGCTGGCCAACACTGTCCAAAGCGGCTCTGAGCCGGGCTTAGCTGCAGAGAAATTTCCACAATGCAGATTTTTATTGCCCTAAATCTTGGGCCCTAAATATTCATATTCGCCAGGCTCAGAGATTTATGTATTCACATAATTAATAGCAAAGGCCCGCAGGTGAAAGATAATAAATTAGGATTCAAAGCACAGCATAATGTAGTATTAATTTTTAATTAATGTGCTGCGTTTACAAATTCCCTAGAGATTTGATAACAATAAATGTAGGGCCTGAAAGTATGCAATTGAAATTGTATGCTGTGGCCTTTGAAAGGAAAAAGAAATACAGACAAAGCAAAACTTTAAAGTTTACCAAGCATAAATTTATACAATTTTCTTAGCTAACTAAATTTTGTTAAGAATATGTATTTATGTATTTCTATCACAGTTTTCATGCTCTCCAAATATTTAAGTGCTTTCTTATTAAGTTATTTAATTAAAGATGAGCCTGTGGGCGATTAAGCTCTGGGTTTGAGTCTGTCCTAGTTTATTTAGAAAAACGTGTGAACTAGATTGCGTTTGTGCGCGGCGGCAGCTGCGGTTAATTTATTTTTTAAGTGCTCCCTTTTCAGCCGCAGTCCCCCCTGCCTTCCGCCGTACATCAGGCACAAGTCCTCCGTAAAACCCAGGGCTTTCTTCGTATTTTTAGAGCCACCCCCGCCAGGCAGGGCCCCTTGTACAGCAATTCTGTTTACATTTCTTGCTTTCTTTCTTTTTTCCGCCGGCGTATTTAACTCACAATGACTTGTGACAGGGGCGGCGGCGTCGAGGGCGGGGGGTCACATGGGGGCCGCATGGCGGTGACGTCCTGTCTCATTCCAGCCGCGGGGAATCCCCTCCCCCCCTCACACACGAATGCAGTGGTGTTTTGGCGCAGTGCGACTCCCGCTGCGGCCATTTCTCACCCGCGAGAAGGGAGGTGGTTCCGTGGGTGTTTCTATTTTATGCTATTAATTTGACAGTTTCTGCTGCGCTGACAACTGGCTTTTCCCCAGACACCGAGCACGGCATTTAATGCGGCCGCAAATTAATTGTTGTACTCCTTGCATCCCATCCCCAGATAATTGCACCAGCCCCCAGGACGAAGGAAACCCAAACAAAAACAAAAACAGAAATGGACTCAGCAGCCGCAGCCGCCGCCGCCAAGCGCGTTCAGATCGAGAAGGCCCACAACTTCATGCGACAGTACCGCGATCCCGAGTCCAGGGAGCTCAAGAAGCTCTCGGCCAACCAGTTCATGGATGTCTGGGCCCACTACGACAAGGATGGTGAGTGGAGGTTGGGAGGAGCCAGCTCCTAGCTAAAGGACAAAGAATCTGTTTAAAACGAAGTGGGAATACTTCAAGCTAGAGAGTCTCCACCATATACTATTCCTAGCCTCCCTTTGGGGATAGCTTGTGTCTATAACAATCATTCAATGACATTATGATTTGACACTCAAGGTGGCTATTTAATATTTTATTATAATTTTATTTCCATAACTATATATATACTCCATATGAAGCTAACACATCCTTCTTTTACCCAAATGGCTACAGGCAATGGCTACATCGAGGGCACCGAGCTGGACGGCTTTCTGCGGGAGTTCGTGTCGAGTGCCAATGCCACAGACATTAGCCCGGAGGTGAGTCCATTGTTCAGTTGACCAACTGCATCCTTAATCTTAACGCTCTCAACCCCCCAAGGCTGTCACGGACACCATGCTCGAGGAGCTCAAGTCCTGCTTTATGGAGGCCTACGACGACAATCAGGATGGCAAAATCGATATCAGAGAGGTGGGTATTATTTCGATGTGTGGCATTAGCTGGCCCCAGGGTCCCATACGGGGCCCAAAAATTGACCGCACATTCAAACACAAATTTCGGTTTGATGGCGGCCCCCCTGGCGTATGCGCAATGTTGTCTGAATGGCTTTTGTATACGAAATGACATTTCCTTGAGACGGCGACGCCACCGCCTCCTTTTGCCTTTTTCAAATTGGTTTTTAAATGTCTCGAGCCCCCATGCCGCGAGTGGGGGCCCCAATAAATTATTTGGCGCTTTCCTCCCCAGAGAAAAAGTAAACTTTCCACCAAGGTCTGGCCCAAGAAAAACTTTTCCCTCGCTCCACCCACATTAAATGAGTTTTTAATTGAAGTTGGACCGGCAGCAGCAGTGGCAGCGCCGCGGACTATTGAAAGGAGATTCTCTGTTCGGTTTGAATGGAGGAAATGGAAATAATAAAGCCTACTTGGTGGTCGGCGTTGCACAATGGTCTTTTGATAAATGAGCACTCCCGAAAAAGAAGAAACTTCGCGAGGAGAAGTGAAAAGTTCTGCTGATTAAGGTGACCTCGCGTAGACTTGCACATGGCATTCATAACTTATTTATGTGGTCGGCATCGACATAGCTCATACGCCGCGTTGGCCCATCGATTGAGCTGGCTTTGGGGTTGGTTTTCGATGTTTGCCTGATAATCAGCCTCCGCTGATGTCAACAAGGGATTGGCCGAGGGTAAACTTTAATTGCAAATAGCGCATTAATTACCAGCTGCACATGAAGATGCAAATTCGCCCAAGAGCGAGTTAAAAAGTTTCCCCCAACCGCTGATTACCGATTCGACACTTAAATTATGCAGCAAAGTTTTAACGAATGGGACGAAACTTTGCCAGCTCCTTCCCCTAATGAAAGTGCAGCTCAGCCTGCCAACTAGATTTGCTTTACATTGCAGAAGTTTTAGCCAGTTTTAGCCAGAAAACAGGATACAAACAGAGGACCCTCATGACATATTTCATTGCCCAGTCACGCACTGAAACAAAGGTATTTTTCTGCCACCTTCTCAACAACTATTTCTTGCAGCTGGCCCAACTTTTGCCCATGGAGGAGAACTTCCTTCTGCTCTTCCGCTTCGACAATCCACTGGAGTCGAGCGTTGAATTCATGAAGGTAGGTGTGACAATCGGCAGGAATTCCTCAATTAATCTGCAATCCCTTCTGGCTTGATGGATTTGAAATTAGATCTGGCGCGAATACGACACTGACAACTCGGGTTACATTGAGGCGGATGAGCTGAAGAATTTCTTGCGTGACTTGCTCAAGGAGGCCAAAAAGATCAATGACGTGTCCGAGGACAAGCTCATTGAGTACACCGATACCATGGTGAGTTAGAGAGGGAATATATGCAGTATTTGTATACTTTAATATTTCAAATAAATCAAAGATTCGGAGGCTCTCCACTCAATCAAAATCACTTAAAATAATTTTAAATCCCCAGAGATCTCCCATTAAAGCCAAGCCAGTTCTTAATCAACAATCAAGTCCTGTTTACAGGCAATTGACACACAATAGTTTAAATAATTCAATTCCTCTGTTTACCCATCCGATAATGTATGCCCAACCACTCGTCCATTCGATTTCTCGGTTCCCAGCTCCAAGTATTTGATGCCAACAAGGACGGACGTTTGCAGCTGTCGGAAATGGCCAAGTAAGTGTCCTTGAAGAGGCCCTACTGAGAGCAGCCAGCAAGCTAACTTATTTATTGCAGATTGCTTCCGGTTAAAGAGAACTTCCTCTGCCGCCAGGTGTTTAAGGTAAGTGCCAAGCGATATGACAACGACTTCCAGCCAAGTCAGAGCACATCGTTCAATCGAGGAAATTACCGCGACCAGATAGTATCGCCATATAGTCTCGTGTCTCTTAAAAAAGATCTACTTTTAAGTTAAGAACAGACATCAAAACACGTCTAGCACCTAGGTTAGCCTTGATTTTTTCGTTCGTCACTCTAGCTGCAGCCTGGACTACCTAAACTAACTTAGCTTCTGCCACTAACTCAATCCAGCAATGCATTTATATCTAATTTGTTTGTTTGCTTTTTTAAGACTATGATTTCAAGACAAAGTCTGTGCCGAAGTGGGGGAAGTATAAATTGTAGGGTTGTGAAAGTAGGAATCAAGCCTCAATTAAACATTCTACATTCTCTAGGTCCTTAAATTCTATTTCTATTTCTATTCTATTTCCCAGAAAGAGAGCCACTTTCTTTCTTATTCCTCTAAATGCCACATTTTATTTACAAAATATTCTTCAAGTTTCTCCGCTATTTTTCAACAACAAATCTGAACTGCGGTGCACCCTTTCAGAGAGCTTTTCATTATCGCTCAACAAATACGAAAATACAGCATTTCAAAAGCACAATGTCCGTATTTATTTCCCCCCTCCGCTTTTCCCTGGATTTTCTCACTTTGCCACAACAAATTCCGCACCGAGAGTGCAACTTTGGAATTGAAAGAGCGCGGCCATAAAAGATATTACCGAACAAAGTATGAAGGGATTCCGACCCTATTCCCCATCCCCCAGTCAATTCCCGCTGCGTCACAACAAATAAAGCCATGGCCAAAAGCCAGAAGTACATAGCTGTTCCGCCGAAAGCAAAATATTGTCTGCAATCGTAAAAATAAACGAGGCAAAAGCGACAGAGCTCGACGGAATTGTGCAGGTGCTTTCACTTTCACTTTCACCCACTTCCGTCCATTTTTGTGGGAATAAAGTGCGTGGCAGCTAGCGAAATCAATTTCCTTGTATTGAAAGAAAAGGATAAGTACTTTTGTCAGGACTTCCTATGAGCTAGTGGATTCCAAGAAATCCGACGATATTTTCAACCTCAATCGAGTGAGATCTCACTTAAAATGTAGTGTGGTTGGAGAAATGTTAGCTAATAAAATTCTGTAGTATGAAACTTAATATTAATTACCCTTGTCACCTCTTGTTTCTCCTCGTGTAGCTGTTGCTTCCACAGATTTGATGTGACTCAAATTGGGTTGTAAAAAAACGAGAGAAATACCAAACGGCAACCACTGCATAAACAGAAGGTGGAGAGTCCCCAAATGGCTGGCCATTAAATACTTTAATATTAGTTTCAACTCAGACAGAACCCTGGCAATTAGCTAAAGAAAAGCCATGTGGTGTTCGGAGAAAAACAAACTTTCTGGTCTCAGCCGAAACATCTGCCTTTCTGGCAGCAGAAAGGGGGACATTTAAAATTCCCGACGAAATTCAGCGAACTCATTTCGAGTTGGCCAAAATGCTGATGATGCCAAATGCGGTTAAATGAATGCTGCTGGGCGGGAAGCTGTCGTTGCATTTAAGCCTGTCTCCCAGCCTGCCACCAAGTGTCACGTAACTTGCCACAGGCCAGAACTTGGCTGTATATATATTGCGAGTGTGTTTTCCGCTCTCGCATTTTAAGCGTGTTCAGCAGCGGCGTTTCTCGGCAAGACATCGTCTCCGCCCCGAAGCCAAAACAACAAGAATTCTTTTTTATTTTCTCAGAGCTCCAGCTGTTGGCAAAAAACCCCCCAGAAACCTACAAAAAATTCGGCCAATTTATGCAGGTCTGGGATTGATATAAATCGTGCAACATTTATTTTAAATTTAGGCAAAGGCTTGAATAAAATATAAGTTAGAAAAGATTTAAATACGGTCCCATATCTAACCAAGGTAAAAAAAACAAATATACAAACTTTTCTTTAATTCAAGCTTTAAGTTGCACAGATTTCTACTTGAATTAAACTACATTTCTAGGATTGCCTCAGAAATTACTTTTATTTGATCTAGTTTGATCTAGAAACTACCGGAAAACTTGAACGAAAAATCTTATGAATAATCTCCAAGTTTCTATAGACCTTTCTTGCTAATTGGAATTGCTAAGACTTGAAAGGATATATAATCAAATACTTAATCATTAATTCTTTAGCATTTCTTTATCAGCATTTCTTGCAAGTTATGTAGTCGCATATAATATGTACAATGTACAAAATAAATGCTGCTCCTTCTGGCTTTGAAAACCCCCAAATTTGCTGAGCCAAATTTTGTGAATCGCGTTTCGCACGCCTCGAGGCGAACTCTTTATCCTCATGTACGTCCTGGTGTTTGGACTTCCTTTTTGCTGTTTTGCTGTTTGGCAACCGAGCCACAACCACATCTAGATCCCCACACATGTGTGCCGTAGATGGCAGAGCAAAGAAAACCACCTCGTTCTTGGCAATCAACTGGGTTAGATCCACAGAAAAATGGGGCTGGGAAGAGGGTAATGTTGCTGCTGCCGCTGCTGCCATTGAGAGCTCTTATTGTTATTTGCTGCAAATGTACGTGCTCCAGTCGCATTGACGCTCACTGCTCATTGGCAGCGTTGCTCTCGGAAAATTCGATGGAAATTCGGGGGTGTTTCGGGCAGCGAAGCGGCGCCACAAAATCAAGAGTGCTGCATTCAAGCCGTACCCACTTTGTGTCGGCTTGGCCAGCAATTGCAATTGCAATTGGATTCGCATTGCACTAAATCACTTTGATGGCCGGGCGGCTTTAGTTTCACTCTCACGTGCGTAGTTTTCCGGAAAAATAAATGGAAAGCCGACAGATGTGACGGCTCATCACAAAGAACACCTTTTCAGCTGGTTAATTACACAATATTCCCGGTAATTAATTAATGGAAAAGCCAAACAAGTGGGGGTGTCACTTTCACTCTACACATGTGCATAAAGGTGTAGATATATATATGGTTCAGCTATGGGAATAACAGAATTAATATTCAAGTTAGGAGTTAAATCCAGTATGAGAGGGAAAATGCCGACTAAAAGTAGGGTATATTTGAGGTCTTCTTGAGAGCATAACTTGGCCAAACATTAAAATATAGCCAAATGCCGTATACTTCCCGATTCACCGTTTAAATCTTAATTAGTTGGCAATAAAATATTTTAAAAACTAAGAAAAAAAAATTTTGGCCAATTTTTGAAAAAATGATAAGGGGTTACATCATTAAAATTGTCAAAAATTGGCAAAAAAAATAATTTTTTCTGATCTCTAAACTCAATATGCAGATTAATTAACCTAATAAAAACTATCACAGAACTGCTTTCCGAATTGAATTTGAGGCTGTTTTGACTTTGTTATGAATATTTTAAACTCTGACTTGTCCAAAAATTAGGGTTTTAAAATGCCGACTAAAAAATGCGGATCTTTGAGGTCTTTTTGAGAGCATAACTTGGCTAAAAATAAAATGGTAGCCAACTGTATGTATATATTTTCTATATTATCTCAAATCTAAGCTCTTAGTAGAATGTCTTCTTTAACAAACTGTAGGCCTCATAATATGTTCTTTACCGAATTGTACAAAAAGTCGTTTAAAATCCCTGTGGTATTCCCTGGGGAACATCATCTCTGTTCTTCTTTAAAATGAGATATTTTGTAATAAATATGTAGACTTTTGTGGCCGGCACATGAGCCACGTTGAGATGTGCACTCAGTGGGGCATCCGACAGCCCACGTCCCGGCCATTCGTCCAGGCATCCAAGCGAAAAGGACGAAGGAGCAGCCGCAGCAATGCACAGCGAACAATGCTCACAATGCTCACAATGCTCGTTCACGGCTTGCAAGCCGCACATTTGCTCATTGTTACAGCTCGCAGCACAAGCGACATTTTATTTGGGTTTTATTGATGTGCAGGATGCGCTGGAGCGGAGTCCTGGAGGAGGTCAGGAGTCATGCATAACAATGTAGCCAGCCAGCGAGCCTGCGAGGGCGATTATAATCGAAAACTCCCAGGTTGCCACTGGTTGCCTCTGATGTGCCTCAGTTCCAAGCCAGTGAGCCCTAATGCCGCAAGAAGAACGGCACCTGACCACCGCCGATATGCGTATATACGCGATATCCTTATGTCTTTCGGCCGCGTAAGTCGGCCGTTATGAAGTGCCATAAAAAGCAGGCAGCCGAAGCTCGGGCAGCCATAAAATAGGCGTTTCCAGCACATTTACCCAAGGTGCAGTTATTACTTTTATATAATTTCTTAGTACCGCAGCGCGGACCTGAGCGGAGCGGAACGGAACGGATCGGAGCAGAGCAGAGCCGGCCATAAAAGCCGAGGCATGCATCAGCATTTTGATAATGCAGTATTTTGCAAGGGGCTTTTAGCCAGCACCTGCAGGACCCCCATTTTCCCCGTGAACTCTGACAGGAACTTCTGTCTCCGGGCGTCCAATTATGTGGCACACTGTATTGCTGCCTGCTGGCTGCTGGCTGCTGGCCAAAAGTGGCAGAAAGCGTTATGCTAATGCACATCACGTATTCGCCGCATGCACCGCAACGAGCAGTGACATAATGTGCGGCAACAGCAACAGGAGCGAGTTGGCCAGCCAAAGTTGAAGGGAAATGGGTCTGGGAATATAGGTGTGGACGTGGACACCCAAATGAAGGGGTCCAGGGACACCCGGGGCCCTAAGGTTAATAGCGAGGGAAAATGGAGTGACTAAGTAAAGCCCCTGAGAGAGAGATAGAAATTAATTTACTCTTTGCATATTGTTATTAATTCGATAACTAAATAAAATTTTTATTTAATTAAAAGGAAAAAATAGGGAAGAGAAATAAATATCTATTGGAAAAGAGGGAGCAGATTATCAAGGCCTTAAGAACAGTTTATATACATCTCAGAACCATTTCTTATCCTGATAGTACGCCTAACATATAAATATCTATATTAAAGACTTGAAATACATTTGGTTAACTTTTTAATTTACATTAGACCCAAAATACCTTTCTAAAAAACAGAATAAATATCCTGAGAAAATGCAAAATACCCAAAAAACTCCTTAATTAAATTTACGTCACATTATGGGAACCAAAAAAAAGGGCTAAATGTGAGGCTGAGTGAAAACGTGACTCTCCCTCGGCACAGACAATTTTTTAGTTGGTTTTCCTATGAGTTCTTTAAAAAAACTTGCAATTAGTTAACAATTTTAGCGCGACCAACTAACAAAGCTGAAAAAATTGCAAGCTGCGAGATTCTTTTGCTCTCTAATTGGTAATGCGTATGACTAGTTCAAGTTCAACTAAGCGTATACTTGATATTTATCACCTTTAGTTTTGCTGCATCCAGATCTTAGATCGCCTAGCTTACTAAAAACAATAACTAAAACTTAGCCTAAACCAATATTTATTAATAAGCGAGTCAAGGCTGGCAAGTGAAACGGAAACGGAAATGCGAAGGTTTTCCAGCGACTGCCCGCCTTGATTGCCATTAAGCAAACTGTTTATTTTTCTAACTTTCTATATATTTATCTTTATCTTTTCCGTTTCCCCCCGCCAACTACTCCTCTCTATGCCTAACCAACTCTACATCTGTATCTATATGAACATAACAAAATACTATATATCTCTGCATATTCTTCCTATGATCTTGTGCATTTTTATTTCGAAATCAACAACATAACGATAACCGACCAACAACTAACAAATCAATTTAAATTCTACTGTGCACGTCGAGTAAACTATTTTGGGCTGCCTTTAACTTCCAACTTATCTCACAATGCAATTCGAAACCGAACTCTGAAATAACCAAACAATTGCCGCAAATCAAAACTTTCGCCATATGCTGTATATACAATAAATACCTGCATATACACATACATGCAACAACAATCTGCAACAAATAATTGCACTGCCAAACAATGCGAACAAACAAAAATATTTCGTCAAACAACACACAAACAAAACCAAAACCAATGAAATAAAATGACTAACATCAAATATATATATATAAAACCACACACTAAAGGAGGGCATTGATGTAAGTATTTATTTCCACCCCATCACCAAAGTATTCAAAATATAAAAACAAAAAGAGAACCAGAACCAGAGAAAGTGCCTCCCAGAAAACTCAACCATTGGGGAAAAATACAAATTATAGACACTGGTGGCCCATTAAAACTCTCAATAAAATTCTATCATTTTGTACGTTGGCTAATTCTTGTTTAAACAATCATTTTTTTATTGAACACACGAAGAATTTCGATTGATTTTGGTTTTTATTGTAGTTAGCATGCTCTCCCAACCTTTCCGGACAACAAAACCACCTAAATGCTTTGAATTGGCTTGAAATAGTCTGGTTTATAGACACAAACAAAACTGCATGAATATGGCATGGAAAATTATATTTTATTATCTATATAGAGTAAACATTTTGTGGGATGCAGAAAATAAATTGAATTTTGACATAATTTAATTGAACTTGCAAACAATAATTACCTAATATTATGTGAATGAAAGATAAGCAATGCAACCTATAATTTAAAATAAATTATAATCCTAATCCTTCCTAAATATTTAGCTAAGAATTTAGTTCGGTTTTTGCAGGCTCTAACCCATGGGGTTTAAAGTGCTACAAAACTAAACTATAATTTGTTTTATTTGTGTTCTTATTCCGTAATTAATAAAAGCTTACTGCTTATTAGCGATAAGGAACCCAACTTTCGGGACGTAAAAGTTTGAGTCATTTGCAATCCACCCATTTTGAGGGTCCTCAGCCTAGGACCTTTTCGGCCACAGGGCAATTCTCGCCAGGGGGAATGATAGCTACGAGCTACTAATTAGACTTTTGATGGCATTGGTCCTCACCCCGCTTCCCACTTAACACATCCCGAACCCAGGACCCAGCCCAGGACCCAGCCCAGGTCCTGGCCGCGTACGTGAACAGTATTGGCCTTAACGATGTGAGGTTCACTCAAATTACACGTTCATGTGGAATCCACCTCCGGCTCCTTGGGAACCTTTTGCATAATTTAGTCATTGAGTGAGCGGGAGGAATGTGCTGCCGGGGGCCAGGAGGAGGATATATATTTTCTGGCACTGCCATATGGATAATGGCAGCCGCAGGCCGCCTGCCCCCTGCCACCCCACCGGCATTTCAAAGTGTTGAAGTGTAAAATAATTACTTCATTCTATCAATGTGAGTGGGCCGAAGGCCTCACAGCATCACGTTCAAGGCGCAATACTTAAGTCGCAAGTAAGACCCATTTGACAAAGGACGAAAAAAGCATTCAGGATATACCACCACATGTGCAAAATTCAATTTAAAGGCTCTCCGCGCCACAATTCTTATAATGCCCGGTTAAACACGCACTTTTGTGGGGGCCTTGGGGCGAAAAGGATTGCCACTTAATGGGCTTCTAATCCGCTCCAGGAATGCTGCAAATGCGTTTTCATGGCGCCAGTAAAGGAAATGTTATCAGAGTTTTCCAAGGATAACAAAAACAAAAACTTCTGTTCCACCCAGCAGCTTTAAGCCCGTGCTCTAGAGGCACTGCCCGAAAAAAAGAAATTTTCCCACCTTAATACAAGCAAGAAAATATACAAAATGTCCTTGAAAACTAAAGAGCTAAATATATGCTTTATAAATCAATTTAGTTTCCGATTAGCTAGCAAGGACAATTACAATTTCCTTTCCCTACATTTGTGAGCATATCTTAAGAGGTTCTTATTTAGCTAACAAATATCTCTGAAATATAAGAAATGTTTTTCTTGCTTTTCCCATTCCGGACTGCACTTTTTCCCGCAGTGCAGCTCTGCTGAAAGTTTGAACTTGAGGCGCCACCTTGGCCACGCTGCATAACCCCCAAAAAATTACAAGACTGCGCTTGTCCGTGCATGCTTCCGGGGCTTACATACAGGGGAAAATAATGCGAGCAATTCGCTGCTGGGTGCAAATGGAATCGATAAATTCCGTGTTTCCGTAGTGGAAAAAACACACGTATATTAGGGCCAAATATCCCTAGAGAGAGAGAGAGAGAGAGAGAGAGCCTGAGACAAATCTGCTGTACCTGGGCCATAATTCATATTAATTAGCGGATGTCAAAGGCATACAACACACGCGTAATTGGCAGTGCGCTCTCTCAGCTTAATTAGCCTTTAAGTACACTTCGTAAGCATAACAAATGAGTGTGAATATGGAATGCCTTTTTGTTTGCTGCCTGCTACTATAATTTCCCGCCAGTGTCACGGATATTCCTAAGCAAGGCATGTCGTTTGTCATTTTTATTCATTTCCCTGGAAAAAGGCATGTTTTTATACCTTTTGCGCTTTGTATTTAACCAGAAAACCAATCAGAAATCGCACCCAAAGACACGCCACGATTCAGTAGTTTAGATCTATGATAGTTTATAGGGGAACGATTGCAGAAGTTGCGGGATAATGCTTTGAGATATCCCACAACTTTCCATGTCCATAACAGATTTAGCATACTTTAACAATAAATATATAAAGCTAATAACTCAATTTAAACTCTCTCTCTTAACAATCCCTTATAAAACTCTACATTCATTTATTTAATTTCTAAAGTATGCTCAGTCTAAATTATGACAAATACTTATAAATATACCTGCGTGTAAAGATGTATTTAAATATTCGTATTATAGGATCTAGTATTAGTTTGTAATTATAAACCTCTTTCCACAGGGCGCCACAAAGTTGACCAAGGAAGATATAGAAAAGGTCTTCTCTCTCTACGATCGGGTAAGTAAATAAAGAAATTAAAAAATGCATATTTAATAACATATCAACATTCCTACAGGACAACAGTGGAACCATTGAAAACGAGGAGCTCAAGGGCTTCCTCAAGGACCTCTTGGAGTTGGTCAAGAAGGTGGGTTCCCATATATAACCGATATTTATGTATCTACATTGTGTTTCTTTCGTTAGGACGACTACGACGCACAGGATCTGGCTGCCTTCGAGGAGACCATCATGCGCGGCGTGGGCACCGACAAGCACGGCAAGATCTCGCGCAAGGAGCTGACCATGATCCTGCTGACACTGGCCAAAATGTCGCCAGACGAGGAGGAGTAAGCCGGGGGCTCTCGCGAGAATATATCCCAGTCAGCAGTCAGAGAGATTTTAGCCGACTCTATTTTTGTCAACCCAGAAAGAAAGAAGCGAGGTAAATCCGGAGGCGAGGCCATAGTGGGCATCGAGGCAATTGTTTACTTTAGAACTGCATCCAAATAGGGCAGCAAAGATGAAGATTTTGGCCTAGGGGAGGATCCTGCGGGAGATCCAGGGGTCCGACCCTAAGCAAAGCGAAGCTATTGGTAAAAATAAATATAACATAAATGTTTCAATCTTAAATAAATGTTTATCGTACGTTAAGCCTGTTGAGAGTATATTTCCCCAAGTCAAACCCCAAGCAAAACAAAGAAAAATCTAAGAGAATCCGGAGATTTATCCAATCAAACAAACAATTTGCAACACTGAATCGAGCCACTTAAAGTAAACAATTAGGAAATGATAGCATCAAGATCAGTACATCGATTTTATATTATATTACGAGTATATATATGTATTTATATTTTCTATGTGTATTTGCATAAAGTACTTTATTTAATTACCGATTAAACTTGAAATAAAGTAGCTATATTTAAGGACACGGGAGAGTCGGTCGTCAGCGTTATTTGCGATTATATAAGTATAAAGTATAAAGTATAAAGTATACAGTATAAACATAAACATATATGTATGTGGCTACAATCTGTAGATAATTGTTGTTAATAATTGTGAAAGTATCTTTTAACTCGGCGCATGTAACGCGTATCCCTTGCCAAGCCTCAATTTCGATCCGATTCTGCACGGAGTGACATAAATACATAGAAGGTAATATATATGGACACCCCACATGCCGCAAACATCAATCAATCAATCAAGGGCCACTTGCAGCAACCGCCCGAGGGGGTTCGCCACTAATGCATCGCCCACCTGAGACAGCCGCGCTGGAGGGGGAAGGTGGCACCACCTGGGCCGCATGTATCTAGTCAACGAGGGACGAGGACGGCTCTCGTCCTTGTCGTCGCTTCGAGAGTGACACACTGTGAATGGGAGATGGGAGATTACCAGGTGCAGATTCCGGGCCGCTGGCAACATTTCCATTTGAGTTACCTGCTTAGGCCAATCGCAAATTAAATTTAAGCGAAACTTCAAGTTAACCTACAAGCCACGAACTATCTAACGTTTTTTCAAGGTGCTATAGCTATATATAAACTTATGTTCAACCCTCTCTCCCTCTTTGACTTTACTTTCCAGAGCTATAATCTATATTTTCGAAACTGATCTAAGCCCTAAAGTTAATAATGTTAAGCTTTTAAGCCAAGACAAGGAAATTGGTACAACCTTCGAACGGAATTCGCCCAGGGGTTCATTTTTAAAATACAAATATGAAATAGTTTAAGCAGATCAATATGGCACAAGTCGTCCTAGCTTTGAATACACTCAAAACAAAACACAAATTGGAAAGATATTTCAATCAATTTTAAAAATGAAACCTTGTGTAAACCCGTACTTGCAACAAAATGCCAACTCAACTTATACATTAACTAATTACGATACAACTCTATATGGTACTTATGCTAATCCTAAGATATTGTTCAGAAACCACATGCATGTAAAGCTTCGAAACGGACTTTCTCTATATACAACAAAAATATCGAATATCTATATGGATACATGTCTAAATACTATGAGAATACAATACAGAAATGTTTTAATAATAAATAAATACAATCTATGCAGACATCAAGGGGTCAGCACTCCAATCGCAGGCTTTCACTTAACTTTCACCTTCCAACTTCAACTGGCGCTTGTAGCGTCGGTTGCGCTTCTCCTGAAGGTCCAGGAGCTCGTTCAGTTTCTTCAGCACATCGTTGGCATTCAACACCTTTTCGGTCAACTCGGGAACCAAGGAGGAGAACTCCTCCAAGGACTCATCCTCCTGCAGTTCCAGGTCGACGAAATTGTTGATGCTGTCCATGAATCTTTTGATGCGTCGGCAGTAGCTTAAAGGGACTCAGAATGGATTAAAATTCCTCTAGAGGATTAATTGTAGGGGGAGGACTCACCACTTGGCCATGTCATTCTGTTGGCTAACAATTAGCCGCCAGGCCAAGCAGTTTTGAAAGTGCCAGGAACGATTGAATATCCTTAGAGCCTCTGTCTCGGGAGCTATCCATTCTGTAATCACCGCACGGTGGCTGGGTAGTGGCTTCACTTCCTCCAACAGCCAGGTGTGCCAGACAACCGGCTCTGGATTATCCTCCTCAAAATTCCCTTCACTGTTGGCCACCAATGCATTCAGCTGCATCGACACGAGGCGCTGGTGGGTGGCATGTGAGGCCCTGACTGTCGGCCTTCGTCCAAAATGTCTCTCCAGGAAGGCCGCCGCCTCTTTGGGGTAATCTCTGGATGCGGGTTCACTCAACAGGCCGAGATCCACCAACCCACCACGGAAGGTAAGCCAGGAGGGATTTGCGTAGAAAGAACGGGCGGTTTCATCTGCGTAAGTAATATGGGTCTCTCTAAGGGATTTCGATATGTAGAGAAAGAAATTTGTAAGTAATTTTTTTGCTATGTGATTTTCAACTTATTATTTCTATGAGACAATTACAATTTTATTACAATCAAGGCACTAGCATGGGCAGATTATAAAAGAGGAATCGCATAAAGGATCCTTATAGAGCTCTACTTACCCGCTGCCGATGCTGACCACCAATCTGGTAATAGACCTGCAGCTGGTCGTGGCAATTTGTGTGTTAGACATACGGGCAATTTTCAGGTATCTCGAAAAGCTGACAAAAAACAAATAATGAAGCAAGTGTCGGGGACTACTGAGTGTCAGCAGGTCATAACCCCAGGGCGCTAAGCGGCCCTTTGCAGGTCTCGGATGGCCTTAACATCCAGCTTTTGCTGATAATCCAATCTCTCGAGGATCGTGGGATGCGTGTGATGCCACCGGGCATAGCACTTGTCGTACACCGGGAAACTCATGTGATCCGCATAGATCTTGACTAGGGCCATCCTCAATTGGATGGAGTAGCCCATGCGGTGGGCAAAGCGATCGGCGGCGTACTCGAATCGCCGTAGATTCCACAGCATCAGGACATTGGCCAGGGTGAGGTACGGCGTGAGGGCGAACCTCAGGACAATGATGAAGCCCACGATGATGGGACAGAGGCCGGCTGGAAAGCCCACTGCCATGTACAGCTGGGGGCAATGGAAGAACAATCCGAAGAGGCCCATGGTGAGGAAGAAGTGCACCTTCATGATGAGCGTGGCCTTGTAGAAGTGACCGTGCTTCCAGTGGCCCAGCTCGTGGCACACCACGCCGGCCACCTGGACGTTGGTCAGTCCCCGGCCCACCTCATAGGGCTGCAATTGAGACGGATCCAGTCCCTTGTTCAGCAGCAAGGTGTCGAAGATCACGATCCTCTTGAGACAGCAGCTCCCGTAGAAGTAGGCATTGCTGTACTGCATCGACCTGGTCTTGATGATGAACACCCGCTTGATGGGAAAGCCAACCCAATCGCAGACTTGCTTCACCTCCGTGTAGAGAGCGGTTCCAGCCGGCAGGACTACTTGCCTGCCGATGCACGGAATGCAGCAGTAGGGGAGGAAGAACACCAGCATCAGGGTGAACAAGGCCCAGAAGAGCCAGAACCAGAGAAAGAAGTAGTAGCCAATGTGCTGGACGCAGAGCACGATGATCACCGCCACAGGGATCAGGACGATCTGGCTAAGGATAATGGCCAGAAGGCCCACGCAGATGTAGAGGTACCACGGAAATTTACCCGCCATCCCGTAGCGCAGCTCCAGCAGACACTTGTCGTAGATGAGCACGGGCAGGAACCGCATGCATATGTAGATGGTCAGGTAGAAGACGAAGACCATGGTCACATAGATCTCCGCGACGGTGAGTGGTTTCACCGTCATGGCGGCCAGGCTCCAGAGGAAGGGATAGAAGCCCAGGAGGAGCTCCAGCAGTGTGATAACCAGGTCAATGAAGTGCTTCCAGATCTGCAGCTCCGTTTTGTGCAGCTCGTAGATGCGGGCCCGGAAATATATCTCCGGAGGAATTATCCCGCGCAACTCCTCCGGCACCATGATCGCATTCATGCATACCAGTTGCTGCAATCGGAGAGCTTCAGTGGTCAGTCCATGGATAGTGTGTCTACACCACTTACCTGTCGCTTCGTGATTATTATTTCCCAGATGCGGTCAACTACCACAATCAGACACAGGATGATCAGCACTATGAGAGGGTCCACCTTGGGCCAAGTGTCGTAGAAGGCCATCTAAACTGATCATGTTCCCCCCACAAACAACAAGAGCAGTCCGTGTTGTTCAAAAATATATTTATATTACAGCCGAGACACATACTTCAAGGCCAGAGCCTACCGGGTTCGAAAAACAACAGAAGGCCACCAAGTCCTATCTATCCCTATCTCGAGAGACCACTCAAACGCTCTAGGCGATCCAGCATGGTGGGGTGGGTGTGGTGCCACCTGGAGTAGCAGCGATCCGATACGGGGAATGCCAGGTTATCCGCATACAGCTTGAGCAGCGCCTGACGCAGATCCTCACCGTGTCCCAGCTTGAAGGCAAACTTATCCGCTTGGTACTCGAAGCAGCGCGTCATGCTCAGCATACAGAAGTTGACCAGGGTCATGTAGGGTGTCAGTACGAAGCCGAAGATGATTAGAAATCCCACTATAATTGGCTCCACGCCCGGCGCGAATCCCACCGCCTGGTAGATGGGTCCGTGGGGAAAGACGACGAGAAACAGCGCAATGGTCAGGGCCAGATGCAGCTGGAACGTTACGAGGGCCTTGTAGAAGTGGCCGTGCTTCCAGTGTCCTAGCTCATGAGCCACAACAGCAGTTACCTGGGCGTCCATCAGCCCCTTGCCCACCTCCTCGGGTGGTAGCTCGGAGACATCTCGTTTGCCCCTGTTCAGCAGCAGGGTATCGAAGATCACGATCCTCTTGAGGCAGCAGCTGCCGTAGAAGAAGGCATTGCTGCCAGCATTCGGGTCGTGCACTCGTATGATGTGAACCTGGCGCATGGGAAAGCCGACACGTGCCGTGAGCGTCCCCAAGGAGTTGCGCAGATTCCCATTCTCCAGCGGTACCCGCCTGCCCATTATCGGAACGATTAGAAGCGGTATCAGCAGGAGCAAGATGCATGTGAGGACTACCAGTTGGGCGTACAAAGCCAACGAGCCCCAATAAGGACCCAGACCAATATACATGAAGACCAGAGACACCACCATTAGAACGGTGGCAATCACTCCCAGCACAAGTTCCACGATAAATTGGCAGATTCTTACGCAGCACGATGGCTTTGGCTTATCCTGCAATTTTTTGATACACATACTCTCGTAGATCACGGCCGGAATGCTCTTCAGCCAAAGGTAAAAGCTCAGCAGCAGCACATAGATCACAGAGACGCAGGCCTCATGCTTCATCCAATCGCCCAGAGCACATTTTCCAGCAACGCCCCACAGCCAGGCGTAGAAACCGAAGTAGAGCTCCAGCACACCCGTCAGAACCACAGCAATCAGTGCGTTTACAATCGTGATCCAGCCCTTGTGGATTTTGTAAACACGCATCCTGTCATAGAGCTCCTGCGGCAAATACGGACGGATAACGTCTGGCACTTTTTCCACTTTGTAAGCGACCATAATCTGCAAGAGCGAGAGATTGGTATCCCAAGTGCCAGGCTTCCGGATCGCTTACCTCACGCAGCATCAGATACACAGCCCAGAAATTCTCTAGCACCAGGACAGCTATCATTAGGTAAAGCAATATTATGGGATCATCCCAGAAATATGCAGACATTTTCGGTTCCTCTGCCAAACGCTTAGAGTATAAGGCATACTTTACTATAATTTTGAAAGGGAACCCGACCTAACAGGCTTCTGATTGATGGATTCAGACCTACCTGTTTATGTGTTCTGAAGTTCAAAATCTCTAAAACAGGGTGGGGCACCGAATGCCATGCACGGAGCCATCCTTAAAGTCGCATCCGTGGCGCGCGGTGCTTGTCCCTGATCAGTCCATCTGGGCGCCTCTGGAAAGCGCTTTGGGAGCCCATCCGGGCCCTGAGACGAACGAACCCTGGATTGCAAACACTGTAATATCTTTTTATTGGGAGCTAAGTCCCAAGACTTTATTTCCTGGAAGTTAAATAAAAGCAAATAGTGTATACTTTGGTCTCGATGGTGATGTAAGCGTTCCTAATTCAATTTCTTGCTTTCGTCAAGCTCCTTGAGGCGATTCAGCCGCTGGAGTAGAGTGGGATGCGAGTGATTCCAGGTGGAATACAGCCAGTCGTAGACGGGAAAGCCCAAATTGTCCACGTTCAGCTTGATGAGTGCCTGACCCAGCTGCTCGGCAAAGCCCAGCTTGAAAGCAAACTCATCGGCCTGATACTCAAACCGTCGCGACAAGATCGTCAGGGCAAAGTTCATGATGGCGTTGTAGGGGGCGAGGACGTAAGTGAATACAACCAGCAAGCCCACCAGAATAGGGCGCGTTCCAGGGGCGAATCCCACGGCCACGTAGAACGGTGGGTACTTGAAGACATTGCCGAAGACAAGGAACATCAGGAACAAGTGAACCTGCATGATGATTATGTTTTTGGTCACATGACCAAGTTTCCAGTGGCCCAACTCGTGTCCCAAAACGGCGAGCACTTCCTCGTCGGTGCAACCCTTGCCCTTCTCATCCTCAGAGAGCTCAGAGTCATCGGGTTTTCCCTTGTTGAGCAGCAGAGTGTCGAAGAGCACAATCCTCTTGGAGTTCCAGAGTCCGTAGAAGTAGGCATTGCTGTGCGACGAGCGTTTTGATCCCTCCACCACAAAGAGCTTAGTGAGCGGGAACTTCAGCGAGGCGGCCAGATCCTCAATCGACTGCCTCAAGGGGCCCTTCTCCAGCGGCGTGTACTTATCGAACAAAGGAGCAATGAAAATCGGATACAAAGTGAGAAGGACCAGCGAGATGATGCCGGTGAAGATCCACAGCCAGATGAAGAAGTTGTCTCCGCCACGTTGCACAATAAAGATGATGGCGGCCGTGATGGGAATCATTAGGACCTGAGTAACAAGGAAGCCCTTCAGCTGATCCCAGGCAAAGAAGCGCGCGGTTTGCTTGTTGAAGCCGTGTGTCTCCTCCAGCACAAATGTCTTGTAGATCTTGAAGGGAAGCCCCTTGAACGTGCTCAGCACATTCGAGATCAGCACAAAAACGCAGCTAACAATGATCTCGTTGCCGGAATCCCAATTCAAATGCTCCACCACTTCCACTGACAGCTGCCAGATCAAGGCGATCAGTCCGATGTACAGTTCCAGGCAGAACAGTCCCACGTCCATGACCGCTGCCTTAAAGATCCCAAAGTTCTCCTGATCCAAACCATACTTCCGCGCCTTGTGGAATGTCTCCTCGCCCATGTGTGACGTCAGCTCGACTGGCACCTTCAGCGCAGTGCGATACACTTTCACCTGTCGGCAGAGAGGAGAGTAACGAGGGGGGAAAGGACGCCATTAAATTAAATGCCAATTAACACTTGCGAACTCTAAATTTATCATTTCGTCTGATAAAAAGTGCTCGCCACCTACATAGTAACTCCGTCCCGCTCGCACATGCCGGCACACGGCGTAGACAGCGCAGAAAACCCACCTGACGCAGCGATATGTAGATCTCTAGCGCATTTTCGATTATAACCAAAGCCAAAATGCTAAACAGCACCGTTTCTGCGTCCAACTCAGCCATATTTTGGCTTTATTTCATTAAAACTAATAAAACTGGAATTTTACTACCGCCAATGACGGACGCTAGAGATGTAACTAGATTTTACTATCGATGCTATCGATGATTTAGAAAAAAAAACGTCAGGGACAGGGCCGACTTTTGGAAAAGTGAAACTTGAATCTTTTAAAGTCTAACATGAAAATGATGTGAAACTTTGCTCTGAACAAGATCGTAATCAATTGGCCAGAAAATAAAGAAAATACTAGAAATAGATTGTACTATCGATACTATCAATGTATTAACAAAAAGGTCATACTAATTTTTTAAGTTCAAAATAAAAATGTTACTTTTAAGGCGATTTTACAGCAGCTCCCAACGCATTGCCCACATTGTGAAGTCCCACAAGCCAGGTGACTCCCTAAGCCTTCAGGTAGGCACCATAACTCAGTAGATTCGGATTGGATTTATAAATGGAAGGGAACTGTTATCAAACAAGGGCTGGATTCAGAACGTGCGCCGGCTGAAGAACAATACATTTCTGGACATCAGCGATGGATCCACGAGCAGCCGGTTCCAGGTGGTGGTGCCTCGGACTCCAGAGAACCAGCATCTAGCGCCGGGCAGCGCCATCTCGGCGGCGGGACATATCCAAGTGGCACCCAATGGGAACTTTGAGTTGCATGCCGATCGCGTGGAAATGTTGGGTAACTATGAATGATATTTTCCTAAAAAAGGAGGAATCTGTAAAAGCTTGTTATCCCCAGCCGACGGCCACCTGCAGGAAGGCTATCCCTTCAGCCCTAAACAGAAGCATCCACCGGAATACGTCCGCGAGCATCTGCATCTTCGATCTCGTGTCGGTTACATCGCCGCCCAGATGAGAGTTAGGCACAAGGCCCAGAAAGCCATCCATGACTACATGGACGAGTTGGATTTCGTGCAGATCAACACTCCGCTGCTTACAACCAACGATTGCGAGGGGGCGGGCGAGGTTTTCCGTGTTCAACCCGATTCCGCAGCTCTACTCAAGCAGATGGAGAGGCCAAATGTTCCAGCGGAGCAGAGTTACTTCGATGAAAAGGTCTTCCTTAGTGTCTCCGGGCAGCTGCACTTGGAGGCCATGTCTTATGGCCTCGGCAACACATACACCTTCGCACCTGCCTTTCGAGCGGAGAACTCCAAGTCGCCATTGCATTTAGCCGAGTTCTACATGTTTGAAGCGGAACTTGTCCATCTGGAGGAGTTAGAAAAGCTGGCACGCTTCATTGAGCAGCTGATAAAGTCCATAACGAAGAGATTACTGGAATCGAGCTCCGACGATCTTCATTTCTGTCAGCGTAATGCCAACTCCACGGCAGATCTCGCTTGGTTGCAAGTTCCATGGATAATTATGAGCTACGACGATGCCCTTAAAGTGCTTCAAGACAACAAAGATAGCTTAAAGACTCCTATTAGCCTGACTGAGGGTTTCTCCAAGGACCAGGAACTGTTCCTCGTCTCCCATTGTGCTGGCCCCGTTTTCGTCGTGGATTGGCCCAAGCAGCAAAAGCCATTCTACATGAAAGTCTCCCGCTCAAACCCCAATGTAGTCCACGCCCTGGATCTCCTGATGCCCTCAGTTGGAGAACTTTGTGGCGGTAGCCTGCGTGAAAGTGATCCCAACTTGCTGAGATCCCATTCGCAGCTGCCAAAGAACCTATCCTGGTATGTGGACCTGCGAAAGTACGGAGGAATTCCCACCGGAGGCTTTGGCATGGGCTTCGAGCGTTATCTGCAGCTTGTCACGGGCGTTAAGAATATCCGAGACGTGATACCGTTTCCCAGATATCCGCACAGCTGCAAGATGTGAATTGTTAAATGTTGCAAAGTAGTTGGTTTTATTATAAAAAATAATAATAATAATTGGTAATAAACGTGTATTAATTTAAAGCAGTGGTCAGTGGGTGCAATCCCCAAGTTGACAGCGTGCATGCAAAACAGGATGTCGAAAGCACATATAGACTACCTATCGGTCTTTCCTAGGAACGTGCCGACCACTGCCTAATAGGATGCCTAATCTCGAGTACTTGTATGAAATTTGAAGTTGGATTTTATATAATTTGTTTTCTAAGAACTTAACTATGGCGAAACTAAATGAGAAACTTTTACAGCTGACCGAGCATGGGTTTGCGGCCGGGCCAGGCCTCCTTGGCATATTTCTTTTTCTGTGGACACAGGGCATCGCCTTCGCCACTGGAGTCGTGCGGATCCTCCACATAGCGACGCACTGAAAGGAAATGCACATATTAGGTAAATTATGCCGAGATATCCGCTCCTAAGAACCTCACCATTTGCATTGGCCACGGCCAACTTCTGGGCCAGCGAAGAGGTGGGCTCCAACGCCTCATCGAAGACGGGCAGCACCTCGGGTGCGGGATTTGGCAGCAGCAGACCCAACTTGGAGCCAATGCTCAGCGGTGAAATGGGCTCCAGGTCACCCTTCCCATGTGCCTCAGCTGGGATGCCTTGATACAATGAATTGGTGGGTGAATGTGGAACCGCATGGGGCGCGGCCATTTCCCTGCTGGATACGTGCTGCTGGTGCTTCATATCCGCCAGACTCTGCTGGAATAGCTGGTGCACATGGGCCGCATTGGCACTCGACAAGCTGCTGCCCGAATGAATGCCCATGTGGTTGACATCGAAGCGAGCCCTCTTGGCCGGAACCACAGTCGTTTGCACCAGATTCCTGAAACGTCCCACATTGGGATCCACATCTTCGGGATTTATGATAATCTCTTCGTCGTTGAATGTGACATTTCGGCTGCGGCGCCCCTGCTTCAGGGCATTTTGTTTTCGCATATTGGTGTCGTCGTCAATGCCCAGCATTGATATGCGTCGGTTGTGAGCTGTATTGTACTCGGTGAGATTCTGCGGCGATTAAAGAGTTAGTTAGTTGGTATAAGCACTTATAGAGCTTATACTACAGCTTAGAGCTGTGTGCAAAATAGTATGTGAAAAAGTCTTGCCCTAAGCAGGTTTTTTCTGATAAAACTCTTAAGAAAAAGTATATCTAAAACTAGCTCTACATGCTTATAACCATCAAATATATCCAAGCCCAGTTTTAAATATATTCAACTCACATCCAGTTCAGTTTGGCTCTCGGGCAGGCCTAGCAGAGCTCCGTCGCTGGTCTCGCTGAGCGGTAGGTCCTCCATGATGTTGCTGTGATGCCCTGAGGGCCGCTCCCTGAGTATGTAGTTCCTGGTGGAGGCTCCAAAGTGGAAGGTGCTGTTGATCTGAAGCTGCGTGGGCTTGTGGGCCTCCAGCCGCAACGTGCCGATGAAGGTGCCATGGGCTGGTAAAGACAATCCATGGGTTAGTACACTAAGACCCAGATCCTTTGTCCTGTGTACTTACTGGAACCCAGATCCACGAGGTAGGCTATGTTGAGGTGCTTGTGGTAAACGAAGGCGGCATGGACGCGCGAGCAGGAGGCATGGTCTATGCAGAAGTCGTTCATCTGGCTGTTGCGTCCGAATAGATAGCACCTTTTCTCATCCACCATCAGTTTTTGGACTAATTTCTCGTCCTTCAGCACATCCAAATGCAGACCAGTAGGCGGTTTGCCGGCCCTAAAATACAATAACCATCACTAGGTCTGTCGGCGGAAAATGTAGCTGCCTGGTTAACCCACCAACTGGGTATGTCGTAGCTGTTGGCCATGCCTTTAACTCGGCTTAAACGGAGCGGAGAAAAGGTTTAATCTTAATTTGTTTATTTTAATGCAAGTCCTACGTCCAGTGTGTACACAAATAAATATATGTATATCCAAGGCTGGCAGTGCCGTACCACTTGGTTTGTAGCTTTGCTAAATGTTGTTTAATGAACCATTCCCTGTTACATTAAACTGTAACTAGAATTAAACAAGTAACACCAAATACATTTTTCGAAAGATAAAGGTTTTTCATTATTAATATAATTATAATTAGAAAGATTAATTTTTCTGCTTCTATGGTCACATTGTTGGAGATTTTTCAAAGGTCGCGTTACAGGCACATCTAGGCGAACGCAGCGTATTGAAACAAGCAAACAAACGTTACGAAAACAGAAATAACGAACGGCAATTCTAAAAATAGTTCTGGAAAACCACTTGCTTTAATCCAATTAATTAATCTAATAGTAACACATTGGCTGTTTACATAAATGAAAGAAGTGCGGAAAAGACACTTCTCCGTTGTCACTGGATGCTGTCAAGTCAAAAACCTGTTTTGGATGCCCGTGAACTCATCGTGTTTGTCTGTCTTGTGATCAGCCGGAGCATTAATCATAGATAATTAGCCATTGCGAAAATGGCAACAACAGCGGTGATCGCCGATCTGTGCATCTTCCTGCTAACCTGGAATGTGGGCACACACTCTCCGCGAAATCAGCAGCTTAGCTCTCTTCTGGCCCTGAATGGGACGACGACCTGTCCGGGCAACCAGCTGCCCGACATCTACGTGATTGGAATGCAGGAGGTGAGCACCAAGCAGGTGCTGAACATCTTCCAGAACGATCCGTGGGTGCTGAAGATCGCCGACGCCTTGCAGGAACACCAGTTCGTCAAGGTGGAGGCCAAGCAGCTGCAGGGCATCCTCATAACGATGTTTGCCCAGCACAAGCACATACCGCACATGAAGAATATCGAGACGGAAGCCACGCGCACGGGTCTGGGCGGTTTGTGGGGGAACAAGGGAGCGGTGAGCATACGGTTGTCGCTCTATGGAACCGGCGCCGTTTTTGTTTGCTCTCATTTGGCGGCCCACGATGACAAGCTGAAGGAGCGCATCGAGGACTACCACCAGATAGTGGATAACCACAAGTACAACGCCCAGGGCTATCCCCGTATCTTCGATCACGACTTTGTCTTCTGGTTTGGTGATCTCAATTTCCGCCTCTCTGGGGACATGTCGGCATGGGATGTCCGCACGGATGTGGAAAATATGCGTTACGAAGATTTGCTCAAGCTGGACCAGCTGAACCTGCTAAGGGAGAAGGGCAATGCCTTCAGCTTGCTGGAGGAGCAGCAGCCCAATTTTGCGCCCACTTTTAAGGTAAGGATACAAAGGCAATTCAGTTATCCCTATCTTAAGTACTCATAAATATCACTAATTGCAGTTCGTTGAGGGCACCAATGATTACGATTTGAAGCGACGACCGGCCTGGTGCGATAGGATCCTGCATCGCGTGCAGAGCAACATTTATCCGGGCGTTACCCTGAGTGCCACCCAACTTTCATATCAGTCCCATACGGACTACACGCTCTCTGACCACAGACCCGTATCGGCGACGTTTAGCTACAAGGTTGAGACCGCCAACCAGACTTATACCGACGAGGAGCTGCACGACATGACCCATGGAGCCGCTGGCCCGGCGACTGCTGCTCCCAGTGTTAGTTTAACTTTTGCTTTTATTGTCCTTGTAGTTGTGCCGTATTTTCAACTTTAATTTCGCTTCTTTTGTAGTTTTATAACGCTGAACTAGAACAGTGGTAGCGCCGCCTCCCTTATGACGTCTCTTAATTGTAAAATAGTAATTTTATTTTTTTCCAATGCATGTAGAGTAACTTTAAGAAACCTCCAGGCGAAAGGAGCCGTAAAACGTAATACAAGTACAATATGATGGAATCTCAGCTAGTCCAGCAATCAAAAAATACAAGCAATTCTCAAGTGATCCAAGTAACTATACAGTAGCTTCCAAACACTATTGTAGTACATGTGTGATTATATATAATATCAGTCAATTATGATGAGATTTTGTTAAAGTTGATTATATCATCGTATTAGAAAAAAACCTTTTCGGCGAATAAAGACATGATTAAACTCTCGAATTAAAGATGACACATTTTTTTTTATGCTATAAAGGGGGTCCCAATACATGAATCATTACGGATTGCGTATGTACAGAGTTAGACATATACCGACTAGACTTGGTCTGTTGGGCCAATCGGAGTGCTGACCCTCAATGTTCATAGTTTGTTATTGAAAGCGTAAAATTAATTTCCGGTCTTATTTATGATTAAAATGGAATTCCAGAAAAGTCCCACATATATAAAATAACAGATAAGAAAATTATCCACAATTATTGTTGGGTTTATTCATTCAATGCCGATTATTCCGACCAGCATTGTTTATGCTTTATTAGCTAGGTTCCTTTTTGGGGTTTTGAACAGTTCTTTATACATTCGCCGGGGGCAAAGTAAATTAAAATGTTTGTAGTTTGTATATAAGTATATAAGCCACCTTTAAATTAAATGATTAAAGCGCTTTGCCTTAACTTAGAGCAAACATACGAAGGGTTCTAAATAAAGAATGGTAAGATAGGTACTTTTGCACAAAAGGTAGTTCATAAATATAAATATATAATATATAGTATGTGTACATGTGTATTTTTGGATGAAGCGTTTTCTAGTACTGTGTGTGTAGGGGATAAATGCTAAGATACAAACTATCGTAAAATTGCCTCCTCAAATCCTTTTTTTGTTGTCACTATTTATTTTCGGCATGGTTCAGATGGCACAAAAATACAAAACAAGAAACGAACTGAATTTACACACAATAAAACTTGAAGTTACTTGCAATATCTGATGATTATCATAAATAGGTGATAAATTGTCCCTTTTGAAGTGTCTGTTTTCTGTTGTTTTCTTTTTTACTTAGTTCACTAACGGACGTTTTGTTCTTATAATTTGTTTTCGAATTTTCTTTGCTTAAATACAAAAGCAATTTACTTTTTGTTTCACAGTGTTCTTTGTTGTTTGTTTGTTTTCTTTTAACCATACCGAGAGTGGTCCAAGTATTGTGTTGTCGTTGGATATAACGATTGCATAAGCGACACCGAACCACAAAAACCACGCGACCGAACATACATAGTTGTTATCTAACTAGTTACATAGATAAGTGAGTGTGAGTGTCTGTAAGTATAATCTCCAGTCAGGTTTTGGTTAATTTCGATTTCTATTGAAGAACACATTTGTCTTTGCCGCCGCTGATGTCGACCTGCTCCAGTTCCCTTGCTATCTCGTGATCGTCTTCGATCCTAAAAGCAACCAAAGCATTATAGAGTTAACTAAGGAAGACTAAGTTAGGTATAGGGACCACTTACGCTATCTCCTGGTTGTGCAGATGCTGTACCAACTGGTCCCGCTTGTCGACAATCGTCATTAGCTCCTCGAGCAATAACCGCTCCTTCTCGCGCTGCACCTCCGTCTTGCGCCAATCCTCCACGGATTGCGCCGCCCGCAGCTCCTGATTCAGCATCGTGTATTTCCGCTCCAAATCTTTCTCTTGCTCGCTGCGGAAACCGGAAATCAGATAAGCCACGAGTTGATAGCCGAGATAGAGAAAACTTACAGAATGTTCAGCTGCATTTGTCGCCTGAGGAGTGCGTTCTTCTTGTTGACCAGCGTGAACCATTGCGATAGGAGCTGCTCCTCCGTTTCCTCGGTCTCTGTGGATGGGTTTGTTATCGCTTGTTATTTTTATATTGCACTGATAAGGATTTTTGTAAAATACTAAGTTTAATTTAAAGCTGGTCTGTTCGGAATAAGCCCAGAACAGGCCACAAGAGTGATTAGCTTTTAGTCTACGAAGGCTGCGTCCTTTGGCGGTTTTAGAAGCTGCTGCAGAGTGTGAACTCTTTGTGATTAGTGAGCATTATTCTGAGACAGTTAGAAACAAGTCCTGAACAGAATTAGACACACACAGAATCTGGAACGGATGCCCGGCCAAGGTATTAACAAGCAAACACAGACACAAAAGTTTACAAACAAACGGCACAAAGTATGAGAGCGAGTGGATGCGGTTGAGCGGGCGGGCGGGCAGGCAGGCAGGCGGACGGGCGATCTAGCAACATCAGGCGGTGAGGCGTGGCAGTGCTCGGCAGAAGCGATTAGGAAAGCGGAGGAGCTCAATGAATCAAGCATGAGAGGATGGGCCGCACACTTTACCACCATGAGTTGGACTGTGACATAAACGCGAGGAGCGCCGCCGCTCCCGCCGATGACGGCGTCGCCGGTGGCGATCCTGCTGCCGCCGCTGGGAGGCCGCTTGACCGCTGGCCGCCAGAGCCAGGACATCGTCATCGTCGCTGCACACGGGCAGGTTATCACAGGAGGACTGCTGCGAGGAGACCGCCGACGGGGAACTATCTAGCATGTGGGTATAGGGCACAACATGATGCACATGATGCGGGCGCAGATGAGCGATGGGCGTGGTCATGGTCGATGGATGGCCCTTGTTGTTCACATTCACAAAACACGACTGGGAGCGGGGTCGGGGTCGCGGGCGGGGACGCAGCCGGGCAATGTGCAATTCGTCACCCGAGTTGCAGACACTGTCGCTGGACGTGGCCTCGTTGTCATCGTCCTCGTCATCCTCGCTGCACGCCCCGCTACCACGGCCACCACTACCAGCACCACCACCGAACAGACTCTCGTCGTCCGAGTCGAGCAGCTTGATTCGTATCACATCACCACCACCAATACTATTTCGGATTAGCCTAAGGAACGGATTGCCGCCGTTTCTACCGCCACCACGACGATTATTACTTGGATTGCCGCCCATCACGGCGCGCAGCTTGGCCTCTAGACTGCTGGCCTTCTGGTCAATTGCTTCCTGCTCTCGCTCCAAGGCCTCTAGCTCTGACTCAATGTAGGACAGCTTGTCGCCCTGCAAGGAAATTCACAGACTTAGTGTCTATTAAGGAGACAGATTTTAAATCTTAGCTCACCCTCTTTTCGTTCTTTGGTGAGATGCGGTCCACGATCGCGTTGAAGGACTGCAGAGGACTGCCTTTGACACCCAGACCCTTGGGATCACTTAACCTATGACTAGGACTTCCCGGCTGCTCCTTGGCGTCCAGCGTCTTGCCGTGCTCCGCAAAGAACTCATCGGCTCCATTGTGGATCGGCGAGATGGTGCGCTCCGGCGAGAAATTAAACCGCTTGGGCTTGGTGGGGCTGGTGGGACTCTCGATGGAGCCACCGCCGCCGCTTTTCACACGCGTCTCCAGGATCAAGCGACGGGCCTGTTCCCTCAACCGCTGCTGACGCTCCTCCTGCCAGGTGGAAAGCATTGTTATAACTGATTGGCTTAATGGTTGGGAACTTATATATACATATTACAAAAGTATACAAATTAAAGGGCACAATACATTGTATTTCCTTGGAAACTGCAAGGCAATGGCAACACTTGAAAGAATTGTTTAAGAGAACTAATCGATACTGTAAGCAACAAATGGATTCAAGTAAATAATACAGTTAAAAGAGGTGAATAAAGATACTTATATACCAATGATTGATTAAACAATAAAATAGGAGATTTAAACAGTTTACAAACAGAACTGATATTTTTTTCAGATTAAATTACTTTAAATTCATTTAAATAAAGAGTCTTATAGTATTTTACAGGGCTTAATAGTAAATAAAAGGCTACAATCGCTGATAGCTTACATTTGAAATGCCCTGGGAAAATATTTGTATACCTAAGCAACAATACAAAACAATAAAAGAAATAGAACTCAAAGACATGCACAAGTTAGGCTGTGCTGCGTTCGGCAATCTGAGACGCTGGGTGGCATTAAGCTACTTACTTCGTTCGCATCGCTGGGATTATTGCAAAGCTTTAGCTTTTCCCTCAACAGCTTGGCTTTTTCGCTCATCAGCTTGTGTCGCGTTACAATTCGCTACAAAACAAACCAAAAAAGTAAAGCAAAAACTAAGGAAACCAAAATATTTAAAAAACAACTGAAGAGAGCTTCAAGAAAATCAACTGCAAGGTAAAGTGTAAGCTAAAGCTAATGCTAAAGCAGCAACTCAAGGGAAAACTTCAACGTAGCGAGGTTACTCTTAACCGGGCTTTTTACTCACACTGGCCGCCTGGGCATCTAGGACGGATAGAGAGCTGTTCTCCTTGCCACCCATTTGTAGGACATCATCTATGGACTCCTCCTGCGCCGGCGGTGGTGTCTGGCTGCTGAGCACCGACGATTGATTGCCATGCTGCGAGGCATTGATCGAATTCTTATCCTTGGCGGGCGACAGCACCTTGTCCAAAATGTTCTTCGAGTTGTACAGAATCAGATTCTTCACATCCTTCTTGCTCGTCGGCGACAACTGTTCCGATTTGTTCAGCCCGTTGATGTCATCGTCAAAGGAGTTCTGATGCAGCAGCTGCGTCTTCAGGTGCGAGAAGTTCAAGCGACTCTGCGATAAGTTATCCGACTTGTAGTTGCCAATCACATAGCTGGACTCGTCTGCCGTCGAGCCTGGAAGCAAAAGATAGTTAGTTTGTGTGTAAAATATAGATTTCATATGGTTCTCCATACCAATTTGTTCAATTTGCAGCTGTTTGCCTGTGAAATGCGCCCTCAACTGATGCAAATAGGTCATTACGGCCAACTTGTCGGGTACTGTCAGCAGATTCATGTCCCGCGGTTCGATGACACGAGGAATACCAAGAGATTCCGCCGCATCGAAGGCAATCCGGCAGTTGCCCACCACCTCATGGGCACTCAACTTGGACATGTCACTGCAAAGGAGGAGAGTAATTAGAATAAACTACCTCATAAAGTGTATCCACTCACATTAGCTCCGGCACAAAGTGATGAATAATGGCGCAGAAGGCCATGCCATTGCGCCAGCTGGTGGTCAGATTGGTGACCTTAACATTGGGATAGTCTTTGGTTACTTCTTTGCACCATTCCAGCAGATCCTGGCCAGGCGTGTTCTCTTTTAGCACAATCTTCTCCACCGGCTTCAGGCTGTTGTTCAAGGCGATAGAAGCACTAACTCCCGTCACAGATCCAATCGATTCGTTTATCGCGGGAGCGGGTGCGGCTGCAGGTGCAGGTGCAGGCATCGGCAAGGGTTCGTAGCTCTTCTTTAAGTTCAGGGGCTGGAGCTCAGGCCGCTTGGCATTTGGAGTCACCAAAGATGGGGTCTTGCTCTTCTCCGTGGAATCGTCCTTTGTCATGGTGCTGTTGTTTCCCAGGCTCTTAATGGTTACCTCTTTGCGAGTCTCCGCAATGAAATCATCCTTATCCTCCTTTTCGGTGAAGTACAAAGCTCTCTTCTTCATTTGCTTTGGTTCATCCTTGCTTACTTTGGGTTCCAGAGGCGTGGAGGTGAGCAGCTTGGCAAAAGGCTCGTTTGTTTTCGATGCCAAGCTCTCGCCCGGCGTTTGCCTCTGCTGCTTTGCCTCACCCGGAGACTTAATGGGCGTGCTATCCATAGCCTGCACTCCGTTGGGAGTTTTCAGGGACTCGTCAGCGCTACCACTGGCCCCGCTAGAACCACCGGATGCTGCTGCCGTGGTGGGCAAGTCTAATTTGTTTGTGGCTTCCCGTTCGCCATCGCCGTCTAGTTCAAAATGCAATTGATTAAAGGACTCGGCCAAAGGAGTGGGGTCTTCAGATAACGAAGGTACTACATAACGAACGAATGAACACAAAAAAATAAATGAACAGAAAAAAGACAAGGAAAATGTACAATGTTACAATTTACGCACAAGTTACAAGTTGCAGGAAATCATTCAAGATACGTGATGTTTTATGGGATATAGATAGAAAGAAACAGTATATATTGTTGTTTTGAGTCCACAGAGAAATGTCTGTATAAAATATATATGTTTGTTAACTACAACTATATAGAGCTATAAGATCATGCAGATCAAGTTTATGGCATCCAAGTGATGCTGTTTTGGGATCTCCTTTAGATACATTTTCTAATGTTTTAAGATACTTAACCAGAGTGCTTTTCATAACCAAAAGAGTTAATTTGCGAAGTTACAAGCCCCTTGTAGCTATGTCAAGCACTTGATATACCTAATATATACTCTCTAGTCCATTTTTACACACTAACAGATACAAATACATCGAATTTAGTCTATAAAACATAGTATTTAGCGATGAACAAGGAGATCTTACCACTTAGGGGGGTGGCCACATCAATGCAGCCATTGAGGCTCGTTGTCATCTGGTCCAATTGCTGGGTAAAGTCATAAAAATTGTCGGTAATTTCACTAAAATTCTCCAAATCGGGTATATCCTCCAAGTCATCCAAGGGCGCCACATCACAGTTGTTATTTACGGACATCATGGAGACAACGCTCTGCATGTCCTCGTCTCTGAAAGGGATTTGCTCAATTATATAGATCCTTTTCAGACATTTTATTGAAATTATATACTTACGTTGCTTTGCCTTCCCTTAAAAATACACAGCTTATCGTGAGTTCCAGGCTGGCAGCTGTTATCTTCTTCGAGACGGGCTTTAAACTCAATGTAAAGCTCTGCTGAGTGGATTCTATGCTGGCATACTTTCTCATATTGATGCTGGCATTGGCCAGCACACGTTTCTTGCCCATTGGGGTAACCTGTGCAACGATAGAATCATTCAATAATGTGCTTAACATTGAATTGGTTACTAGGACCACTCACATCTTCGATGACAAACGTCCAGTCCTTGTCCTCCAGCTCGTGAGTGCGGGGATCTTTGAACAGGGTTACCGATATGGTATGATTGTCGGGCACGGGCCAGGATATATTGCCCACCAAAGGATTCATCATGTCCGGCTCCCATGGCAACGGTGCGCTGGCCACCCGCCTAGATCTTCGTGTCCATACTATCGAGAGGTTCGACGGTCGCCTGAAAACACACAATTATGAATAATATTTAAAGTCTGTAGGGAATTTCAAAGAGTTCCATCAACGCTGACAAAGACCATTATTACGAATTTACTTAAAAGATGATGAATAACAATTTCTGACTGCCGGATGAGGCACAATGATATAAGCATGGACCCTTAAGTTGATAAAAGCATATTCATATATGTATATGTACATATTTTTGTGATGAATGTTTATTAAACTGAAGAGTCTGGGTTAAACATTTCATGTCAACAGGAAGAGGGGTCATTCGTCAATAGACTTATCAAATATGGAAAATGAAGGGGGGAATCGGTATTTAAACAAATTTCATAGTTTATTGTAGAGTTTAGCTGAGAACCCTATGATTGGAGAGCACTTTTGTTAAATTGCTAAGTTTGAAAGCATCTTTAGAAAATTATGGGGGAAACCCCAGAATTGCTCAACTTGCTTATCAAATTGCTGGGGAAATGCCTACAATCATTCGAGTTTGTTTAAATAACCAGCTAGTAAAAATACGAATTACAGAGAAAACCAGCCAAGGAAAAGGTTATAGTTGGCTTTAACAAGTACCTATAAGGCCTTTTTATTATAATTCACAGAATACAGAGCACGCTCGATAAAGCAAACTAGTAAATGCGAATCTGTGTAAATAATTACCTTGTAAATTCTTATTTCAGTGCAAATAATGATAAAGTATGAGAGATAAAGCCCCCTATCATTATTGCTAGATTAATAGTCTATATTTGACGAAACTCTTATCAAAACTTCCCACAAAATTCATAGAATTATGTTATGCAAGGAAGTGTGTCTTTTTTATTTAATCAGTGATAGAAAAGCTGGGAAAAATGTAACCTCTCCAGTTCCCGGCAGACTAGTTCGTGTTCCAATTGAAAAGCACTTAAGCCCGACCCACCGCGGCCACCCCACTCGGCGTCACTCCGAATTCCCTCCCGGCTAGCGCATTAATCCACTTTAATGTGGGGCAGCCGGCAGGGCTACTTACCACTTGGCGGTGGTTTCCAGATGCAGATCATGGTACGAGGCGGTGAACTGGAATTTGGCCGCCCGCTTAAAGTTGCGCTGCAATCTCTTCCAGACACTGGCCATTGTAGCGGGTGCTGATGATGGTCGCAGGTGGCTCTGTGATTACGGCTTCTCTGTATATATATTTCAAGGGTTTGTATAAAAATTAGACCCGTTCCGGTCCTACTCGTTCGTTGTGTGTTTGTTTCTCCTCCGATTTTGGTGACTTAAATCATTTTGTGTTGGCCGTCGTCAGCTTCTTCTTCTGCAATTGATCTGGAGACGCAAAAAGTTGGAATCTATCAGCGCCTGGCTATATGCTTTATAAACTGCATATTTCTGGGTCATTGCAAGGTTCATTCACAAGTTGGAAAAAAAAAAACAATATGCAAGCGATGCACAAAGCAAGTGCGATTGCAAGTGAATTGACAGGTTCAAGTGTTTGCAGCGAAACTAAAAGTGAAATTTAGCTCTGGAATTTGAAAACACATTGTATTTACGCTTTAAGAATGTATTTGAAAGATTTAGGTTCACTTTTATTTTTGTTGTCTGCGAAAAATGTATAAAAAAATACACTCAAACACACATCGCGCACACGCACAGTTCTTCCTTTGTTGTATTGGTATTTGTTTTGCCTTTTACGCTGCTTTTGTGGTGACCTTTAGTTGTCACTGCTTTCTTTGTCGCCTTTCTTTCTGATTTTGGCTCTCAAGTATTATTTATACTCGCGAGCATTACAGCTCATTGCTAGCTTTTTGTTTTTGTCTATTAATGTCCGCGTGCGTGTGTTTGTGGTTCTGCCTTGCTCACTGGCGAATATTTAGCAAAACTGACTGTGTATGTACATACATAAATAGCACTAGCACCATTATGACGTCACTTTTGTTTTGGTCTCCAATTTCGTTTCAAGGTCTTTGCGCCCAAGACACTTCGCCGTGCATTTGCGCATTCAATTCACTTCGAGACAGCCAGTGTCCGCCGTTTTTTTTATCACATTACAGCGCGAATAAATTAACTTCTTAAATAAAATTCATCGGCGAAGAACTATGTTTTTGTTATCGAATTGGTATACTCGATTTCAGCTTGGGTTCAGTGACTTATCGAATCAGTGACAATCGATTAAGTCTGTGTTATCGAAGAAAAAGAATATTGTCAGTGACTTTGACAATTTACGCCATTTGACTAAGTGACTGCCGTCGGTTTTGTAGTGTGTCCGTTTCGAAATGAATAAAATACACATACGCTTGTCACTCTTTTCAGTATTTTAAATGGTTTTAAAAATAAAGCCTAGTTGATGGCAAATATAAATGCAATAAAATAGTTTAAAATATTCATGCTTATTTACTTACCTACTTGTTTATTATTATAAACAAGAGCGCCGTAGATTGAATACCCTCGCATATATACGTATACGTTAAACAAATCAACAATGTTATATCAAATATAATATCTTCGTATACATTTACCGATCGTTCCTATGACAGCTATACGATATTTTTGAATACGTTTTTGTTCAGCAAAGTTATCTCCATTTTGTAACTCTTTTGAAATTTATTTAAACTCTTCAATCAGCATTCAATCTATTCTTTTCAATTCTATTTATATTCTTTCAACCACTGGCAGATCCATTTCAATACGATTACTGCAATCACCTCCAAGGAACCCATTCAATCAAGACTTTCAACTTGAACATGTTTTAAACGCAATTCGATAAATTTTATTTATAATTAAATCATGGTTTTTGTTAACATTAATTACAATTATTTAAAAATTAGGCGTGGCTGCTGTTGTTGTTTGTTTTTTTTTTTTCGTTTTTCGATTGGTATGATCAAGAGAATGTTCTTTTAATTGAATGTGAAATTTGCGGTTTTTGTTTTTTTTTTGTTTTTATTCATCTGCCGTTTATGAGTCTGCATATGTGCCATGCAAGTGTGTGGGTGCGCATATGAGTACGAGTCTTTGAGTGCAGCTCCTTGTCTGTCTGCCGTCTGTGGGTGTATGCGTGCGAGCGGTTCGGATCAGCGTGGCAGTGGTTTTTCTATATTTATTTTTATTGCTGTTTTATTATTTCTGCATTACAAAAAATTAAAATCCTGGCGCTTGGCTTGAAAACTGATCAATGATGTTGGGCAAATAACAAAAAAAAAAGAAAAAAGCTGATGAATGAACTTGGCAGAGAGTAAAGTTAGTTATTAGAGATATACAGATACAAACGGGCGTATCACACAAAAAAGCGTCTGAACAAAGTCAAAAACACATGTCATAATATATGTTGTATATGTATATATGTATGTGTGTGGTGCATGAAACACGAAGATATCACAAACAATTTGCTATCAATAATTTAAAAAGATAATCACATCTGGTTCTGAACCAAGCAACTGCAATCATCGATTCTACAACCGAGAATTTATATGGAAATGCTCCCACTCTATACTCGTCTCTTCAATCATCTCAACTCCTCTCCTCCTCCTCTCTCTATCCTATCCTGTGCCACCTGCCACGCCCCCCTTACCGATAACGCTACACAACAACAACAGTCGTCGTCGTCCACAGTCTAGGTCTTCTGCTTGCCTTGCTTGCAGAACTCCTTGTAGGCGCGCTCTGTCTCCTCGTCCATCTCCGCATCGAGATCCAGTTCGCCGCCATCGCCATCGAAATCCTCGCCATCGCTGCCGGTATCGTCCTCGGCGGCCAGGAAGTCGGTCTCCTCGGCGGTCAGTTCACGGCCATCGGGCCCATAGAACACTGGCTCATCGCTAAGGCGCGGCGGCTCCACCACGGTATCCTCATCACCGCCCAAAGCATTGGAAACCTTCCTGCCCCAATTGTTCTGCTGCAAGGCAATCACGTTGGCTGCCATGGCGTATTTGCCCGGAGCCTTTAGCTCAATTGCCTGCAAAGCGGTGATAATCTCCTGCATGTCCTTGGGGCAGTCGGCCGTTAGATAGTAGCCAGCCAGCTTGAGGGTCTGGCAGAGGCAGCGCACGTTGTCGTTGCTCTCGCTCAGCAACAGCTTGCTCAGCGAGTAGACAATGTTCACCGCAATCAACTGGAGACGGGAGTCGTCCTCCCCGCGCAACTGCATATACAGTTCGGCGAGGAAGAGGGCCGTCTCGCGCACCTTCTGCTGCTCGTTGGAGCGCATGTACTTAGTCACCTCCTCCTGGTGGTAATCCAGCTTGCACTTCAGAAGAGTGTGGAACAGTGAGTCCGGTTTCGGGTTGAGCATGTGCAGCAGGTTGTACAGCTTGGCGCCCATGTAACGGAAGTTTGGCTGCTCAATGGACTTCTCGAAGATGTCCTCCATGGCAATGGAGAGCACGAACTGGTTGTTCTCCATGCCGTCGAAAATGGTCAGGAAGCGTGATGCAATGGTATCAAATTGGCCCGGATTCTGTGGGGAAGAGAGCATAACATTCATTGATTATTATTATCCACTTATGTACATGTAGTATAAAGTAATAATTATGACAACTATTTTTATTTATTGAAACCTTTGTAATTTTATTAGCATATGTATGCAAGGCAAAATGTATTTATCATCCGAGTCCCCTACCATAAATAGGCCAGGCCCTAAATCCTTGAGCAACGTATTTTAGAATCTTGATCTATTATATTCCTACATAATTTAAAATACTCTTTTTCAGCTTGAACCATATACAAGTTTGTGACCCCGATTTGGTGGCTACAGCCATCATAGCTTCCGAGATCCAGCTGTTTAAACAAACAGCTAGAACAATATGGCTCTGTTGAATTGGAATTTGATATTAAATATAATATACGAGTATATTATAATACAAATTTTGGGGATCTTATGGGATATCCCTTTTTTGCTAAGGTATACCAATGGCGAATTAGGACCTAAGTTATTTATAATAATTTTAAACGAGAGATTTAAGATTTGTGAAACCCCAACATAATACAGCATTCCCGACAGAGATTATATTCGATTGCTCACCTGGTTAAGGCAATGTATGACTGTATCAAGATACTCCAATGCAATTGTGGCCATGTCCGGCTGCGAAGAGTTTGAGGACGACGAAGAGGCCGCCGCGGATGAAGTGGATGGCTGCTGTTGCTGCTGCTGCTGTTGGTTCTGGTTCTGGAAATACTGCTGCTGCTGCTGTTGGTGGCTGAGCTGCTGGTGGTGGTGGTGCGTCTGCTGTGCGATTTGTTGGAATGAGTTATTCAAGTGGGCATGCCGTTGAAACTTGGCGTGTTGGTTGTGTGGCTGTTGCTGCTGCTGGTGTTGTTGTTGGTGGTGGTGGTGTGTGTTCTGTTGGTGTACCTGCTGCTGCTGCTGCTGATAGTAGTTGCCCGAGCCCTGCTGCTGGCTGTTGAGGTGCAGGCGGTTCTGCACGGAATTCGATAGCTTCTGCATGTCGTTGTTGAACTTCTGCTGATGCTGATTGTGGTGATGGTTGTAGTGCTGCTGATGCTGGTGGTGCTGCTGCTGCTGATGATGATGCTTATAGCCATTCACGTAGCGCTGCTGCTGCTGTCCATATGGAGCTGCACCTCCGCCTTGTCCCTGATATTGCTGATGGCGCGGCTGGTGCTGCTGCTGCTGTTGCTGCGGCGGCGGACCAGCTCCTCGGGGCACAAAGATAGTGGCCGAGGCCGACAGCTTGAACGGATCGGGTAGGACCTGGCCCTGGGCCTGCACCTGGTGCTGGTAGTCGGCTACGGCCGGGCCAGCGGCGTAGTCCTGCGCCTGGGCATAGCCCTGAACGGCGACGGCGGCGGCGGCGGCCCCGTACTCGCTGAACAGATGGGCCTGCTGCTCCAGCGGTAATCCGGCACCGGCCGGAAGGACCCCGGCCACGGACACGGAACCGCCTCTGGCGTTGGGTCGGCGCAGCGGCTCATACTGTTCGTCGGGCTGGAAGTTGGCGCGGCATGACATTGCGGTGGCGGCGTTGGATTCGGCGAAAACTGCGGGCGGTGAGGGGTTAGCCGACAACGAAAGAGTGGTAAAAAGCTAGATTAGCGCTAAGCTGGTTAAATCACATTCTCGCTGCAGCTCCAGCGCGGTTACGTCCACGCCGATGCCGAGCGTCGGCGACGCCAGCTCCGTCAGGGTCGCGGACATTTTGTTTTCCTCGCGCAACTTTTTTCTTTCTTTTTCGCTTTGATTTCGTTGCGGAAATCCACTTGGCGACTCCTAGCAATTTTCACTTTCACTAAAAAGTCAAGCTCGGGGCGCAGAGCAGGGAAATTTCAAATGCCTACCTTAATTCTGTCGAAATTGAACGTATACGTCGCCGATTTTCTTTTTGTTGCTTCGTCGTTGCTTGCTTGCGTCGTCACTCTTTTCAACTTTCGCCTGCGTTCGTCGTCTGCTGTCTTCTGCTCTCGTGCTGCCGTGCTATCTTCGCGGGCTGCCGAGTTGGGTGGGGGATGATGCGTTTTTATTAGGGGGACGCGACCGAGCGCCGATGCTCGCTGATAATTACCTATTATTCGCTCCGGGAAACTTATTAAAATTAATAATCTTTTTTCCTTTTCACCGTGCAGTGTGGTCGCAAGTGGCTAGCGGAAAATTACCTGGCGGCGGGGAGAATGCCGTCTTTTTTTCGCGGCGAATACCTTGTTGGTTTTTGCAAAATCAGTACAGTAAATACTGGCTATATTCCCCGCAGTTCGGTGATACTAAAAAGCTTACTTAATAAAGAATATTTTGAATGAAAGAATATTTTTTTAGCTTGATATTGCGTGACATAAAAACACATATAATGAACTATAACTTGCAGTTTATTTATTGCATTATCTAGCGAATTCATCTGATTCCCAAGTACCTTTTAATTAATAAGGTTTGCATATAGGCGATCTCTACTGTGGCAATGCTTCTTCTTTTGTTGTTTTTCGCGGCGAATGGTTTCGCCTTTTCCTTCGCCTACCTTTCTCGATTTCCATGCCGGACTTTGCAACACTGTAAGCGGTTTTCGGTATTATTTCGGCAAGGCAGTGCGAGCCTCAATAGTTTATTGTCCGGCCGAAAAGTATCGATTTTTCTTAAAATTTACTTAATATTTTTAAATAATTACTTTTGTTTTAATAAAATCGGGATGGTGTAAAGCCTATCGGTAAGCTATTATCGATAAGCTTAAGCGACAGTGTTACCAAACGTAGCTTTTGGCATTTCCCCGAACGTTTCTAACGCAGCTCAGGGATTCTAGGCGTAAACTAAAGAAATTAAATCACGAAATTCGTCGCATAAACCTAGTGGATCAGCTGCATTTGCATTGTTTGCCATTTATTTTATTATTGTTAAGTCTCGCCGTTCTTTCCTTCGTGCGTCTGACAGTTGAACGCCATGTGAACACAAAGAAGAGTGCGATTAGTGCAGCCGGAGCATAAACTTATTTAAGATTAAGTGCAATATTTACATATAATTTAAATATAAGGATTGACGGACAACGACGTTCTTTATAAATAAACGGAACGTAAGTATAGATGCAGTGCTCGTCGGGGCAGGTGAATCGACGGACAACGACACCGACACCTGTGTGCGTTAGTTGCGTGTCCCTCGCTTATTGCCGCGATTGATTAATTTGCTATATATTTGCGTACCTCCCCGCATTAAATAGATCCCTTGCCAATAATCTTTTGTGTTTCCCCGTTTAATTGTTGTACTGTGACGCGTGCGTGCGACTCACCCACACAGGCGCGCCGCCAAGTTCATTCACATCTATCAGTTGTCGCACGTCTCCCCCGTCGCTCGCCATCCAAGTGACTCATCCGCTTTCCAGCTTATCTTAGCTTGGATTAATTATTGGAGTAAATAGTGGGGCTGGAGTTGGAGCGGCATTGAGCGCACAGAATGTGCAACTAGAATTTCCTTTTCCGACGCGAGCCTCGTCATGGCCGCCGCTCGCACGTTGAATCTCGAGTTATTTGGAGCTGATCACGTTCGTCTCCTTGGCAGCGGATAGTTGTGAAATTACACGTCTCATCCCGGTCTCGGTTGCCAGTTGGAGCCTCTTTTGGGGGTTATCCACTGGAGACTCCTCTAATCTAATTGCACCAATGGCGCGGATCTTGGCGGTCTGTGTTGTGATGTTGTTGCATTCGATTTAAGTGGGTCAAGACCACTTGGCGCCAAGAGAATTGACAAATATATATGGACGTTCTATGCAGTGCGTTTCAGAGGCATATCTTTTGGGAAGGTGTGCACAGACGCACTTATGGGAACTTGAGTTCAGCGGTGTCTCAGATATAAGCTCAATTTAAAGGCTTTCCAAAATTATTCTACAAAATCGTATGTCTCATTTCTCTATACAAAATAACCATGAATTGGGGACCTAGTATAATAGATAGCGTAATTTTAGATACATTTTACACATTTGGGGAATTCTGTGATAACAATAAACTTGGGTATTCTCCAAAATAGAGAATTTACTAATGGCGAAAGATTGGGAATAAGAATAAACTTTAGAAATTGGTTTTTTAAATATTTTATTTTTATTATTTTAATTGTGGTTAATGGATTCGACTAAGGTTACATATTTATTGTATTGTTGCATACTTTTAAGCGCATATAACCCTGTAGTTTAAAGTTTTAGTTTTAACTACTTTTAATTTAAATGTTAACGAATTTCCCAATTCCTAATTTCTATAAACGCTCTCTATTTGTACGTTTTCCAGTGCCACATTAATATCAACATGGACTATGACGTAATATGCCAGCCATATCCCTTGAAGGACATTTTGTTTGTGTTCGAGGATCAATTCATCGATGACTTCGATTGCAAGGATGTCGAGGACAATCTGCACAAGATTCTGTCCAAAGAGCAAATCGATCACATCATCAAGTCCAGGGATCCGAAGGAGTCCACGTATCGCCTGTTTTGGACACTAATTGGCAAGGGCGAGAACACCGTAAAGGTTTTTGTCGAGGACGTGCTCAATCCGAAGGATCAACCCAACTATGAATTCCTGATGGCGCCTATCAAGGAGGAGCACCAGCGGCCCAGCGAGAAGACCAGGCACTATGTAGAGCAGCGGGATCGTCTTTACAACAACAACCAAGTGTTTTCCAAATACAATGTGAATCGGCTCAAACCGGTAGGAGCGTCGAGAGATCCCTCTCTCTCTTCATTATTATTATATATATTAATTCTATATTCTCCATTCAAAATCGTATCATTAACAGTACCTGAAACTCCAGGAGGCCCTCCTCAACCTTCGGCCGGCCCAAAATGTTCTGATCGACGGCATTTTGGGCTCTGGAAAGGATTGGTTGGCTCTGGATGTCTGCTCGTCGTACAAAGTGCAGCTCAAGATGGACTTTAAGATCTTCTGGCTGGACATGAAGAACTGCATCAGTCCGGAGACGATGCTGGAGATGCTGCAAACACTGCTGCATCAGATCGATCCCAACTGCAACAGTCGCAGTGAGCATGGCAGCAACATCAAGCTGCGGATCCACGGAGTACAGGCGGAGTTGCGACGCCTGCTGAAGAGCAAACCGTATGAGAACTGCCTGCTTGTCCTTCGCAATGTCCAAAACGAAAAGGCATGGAGTGCCTTCAATTTAAACTGCAAAATTCTACTGACTACCAGATTCAAGAGGGTCGCCGACTTTCTGTCACCGGCTACCACAACTCACATTTCTCTGGATGAACCTTCGCTAAAGCCAACGGCAGATGAAGTCGAGGCTTTGTTCCTTAATTATCTCCATTGCAGGCCGCAAGACTTGCCCAGGGAAGTGATTACCACAAATCCACTTCGACTGAGTATCATTGCCGAGAGCATTCGAGATGGTCTGGCCACGTGGGACAATTGGAAGCAGTGAGTGGAGGTCGCCAATATCAAAAAATTAACATACTTAACCCACTTTCGTTTTCGTTTCAGTGTAAATTGCGATAAGTTAACGTCCATCATAGAGGGTTCCTTGAACGTTCTAGAGCCCGCTGGTTATAGGAAAATGTTCGACAGACTGTCCATATTCCCTTCGTCCGCCCACATACCCATCGATGTGCGTGAGCTGTGCATTTAAAGGCTCGACGTTCGTTGTTTCTAATCTTTTCCTTTTTTCCAGCTCCTATCTCTGGTTTTCTTTGATGACAAATCCGATGGCGATGATGCGATGGTGGTGGTAAACAAGCTGCACAAGTACTCGCTGGTGGAGAAGCAGCCGAAATACTCAACCATTAGTATACCCGCCATATACTCGGAGTTGAGCGTGAAGGTTGATGACGTTGCTGGCTTAAATCGGAAGATCGTTGATCATTATGAGTAAGTTTCTAATTATTCAATAAACTTGCGGTTTTGTCATAAATTTAAATTGTGCTACAACGCATATTTACTCACAGCATTAAAGCTATATTATTGCGTTCATCTTTAAATCAATTTTCCAATTTCTTGTCTCTTTTAAAGCATCCCAAGGGCCTTCGATCATGACGACTTGATACTGCCCTCCCTGGACAGATATTTTTATGGCCACATTGGACACCACCTTAAAACTATTGAGCCTGTTGAGCGCGTGGCTCTGTTTCGCACAGTTTTCCTCGATTTTCGCTTTCTAGAGCAAAAGATTCGGCATGATACAACGGCTTGGAATGCCAGCGGATCGATCTTGAACACACTGCAGCAGCTGAAGTTCTACAAGTCATATATCTGCGGTATGTACACATATATACAGAATAAAAACAAAGGAATCTACATCTAATCTACACTTATTCAGATAATGATTCCAAGTTTGAGCGTCTGGTGAATGCCATTCTGGATTTCCTGCCAAAGATCGAGGAGAATCTTGTGCGCTCGAAATATACGGACCTCCTGAGAATCGCCCTGATGGCTGAGGATGAGGCCATTTTTATGGAGGCCCATCGACAGGTACAACGATTCACTGATCATGTTTGGTTCACGGAGCAGTGAGTATTTTGAAACACAAAGTATATCTTAAATTCTTATTCATAATGAAAACTCCTTTCCGTTCAGTGGCCGCTTCCATCAGCACCGCCAGATCATTAATCTGGGCAACAACGAAGTTCGCCACGTTGTCTACCTTAACAATGACTTTTGTCTGATGGCGCTGACAAGTCAGCAGTTGCTGCTGACTGATGTTTCGCTGGAGGCAGAGGACACCTACCTTCTGAGGGATGAGAGCGACTTCAGTGACATCCTTCGGATGTCAGTGTTCAATAGCCAAAGGCACTTGATTACGTTGCACAGCAACGGGAGCGTCAAGCTCTGGACTCTGTGGCCCGATTGTCCGGGAAGGCGACACAGTGGGGGCAGCAAACTGCGAGTGCGTCCCCCAGGCTCTGCACATCTGCGTAAGCCGACCGGAACCCGCAGTTACAAGCAGCTGGTGAATAGTGTCATTAAACGCTTTATTGGCATTTACACCGATCAAAAGATTACTGCTTTCTATCTGGATGAGCAGGCGACGGTGGCGGCAGACGCCATGATCCAATTGCACGTTGCTTTCAGCAATGGTGAAGTCAGCATCTTGGACTGGGATGAGCGAGATCAGGAGTTTAAGCCCTCCAAAACACCCACTTTAAAGACCGGCGAAAAGGAAATTCGGTGCTTTGTTCAGGTCTTGAAGCGTTATTACGTGGTCTGCACCGCCAATTGCACGCTGACTGTGTGGGATCTGAAAAATGGTTCCAGCGACAGACCAGAACTGCAGAATTTTGATGTCCGCAACGACAAGCCTCTGTCGTTGGACGTCGTTAACGGACGGAACCAGAACGCAGTCGTATTGTTCATTTTCAAGCACAGCGTTTGGCGGCTCAACTTCCTGCCGGGACTTAAAGTCGACCTGCAATCGGAGGCCGTGCAGCTGCCGGAAGGCAGCTACATTACCTGCGGCAAGCGTTCGTCGGATGGACACTACCTTCTGCTGGGCACTACCGAGGGTCTTATCGTGTACGATCTTCGAATCTCCTATCCCGTCCTGCGCAGCAATGTCAGCGAACATATCGAGTGTGTGGATATCTACGAGCTCTGTGATCCCGTCTACAAGTACATCGTTTTGTGCGGCGCCAAGGGAAAGCAGTTGGTCCATGTGCACACGCTGCGATCCGTTAGCGGCTCGGATTCCCGTCTCGGACGTGGAATCGCTTGGGTGCACAGTGCAGATGAGACGAGCGTGATGACCAGAGCTTGCCTGGAGCCAAATGTCTACCTTCGTTCGCTGCTGGACATGACCAGTGGGCGAACGCAGCTTCTGGCCGTGGACTCCAAGGAGCGCATACACCAAATCGAAACGGCCACCGATCCCTGTGCCCGCAGGAGATCTAGTATTTCGGCATGGTCTACAATCACACCCACTCATGCGGCCAGCAATACGAGGATAAGTGCCATATCCGCCCTTAACGATGAACAGATATTCGTTGGCTACATGGATGGCGTGATCATCGATGTCAATCGGGATGCAGTGTTGCCGCAACAGTTCATAACGGAGCCCATCGACTATCTCAAGCAGATTAGCGCTCATCTGTTGGTAGCCTCGGCCCTTGGCGCTCAAAAGACTGTGATATTCCAGCTGGGAAAAGCTAATAACCAATGCCCGCTGCAACTGGATGTGGGCACCAAGTATGCGTGTCTAATAGAAGGACAGTATATTATCCTGTTCTCCGACCACGGGGTCTGTGTAAGTAATACCTTTTGAGTGCTCCTTCATTACCTTTATGCTGATACACTTAAACAACTCCCTTACAGCACTTGGATCTCGCCCAACCTTCCACTTTTGATAAACCAGAAGAGTCGGTAGAATATCTCGTTGGTTTTGATCTCAAGAGCGAACTTCTCTTCCTGGCCTACGGAAACAACACCATAGAGGTGAGACATGGAGATAAGAAATTAAAACCTAATATAATTTAATGCAACTCCGATCCTTAGGTTCTCCGAATTATCTTTAGCGGCACCCAACTGAGGTACGAACAGATCTGCGAAGCGAAGATCGGTCAGAAGGCGAAGATCAGCTATTTGGCCGCCACCGAGGATGGCAGCATGTTTGCCTTGGGCTTTGAGAATGGCTCCATAGAGGTAGGAGTTAGGACTCGGAATCCCTTGCTTAAATTCGATCTAATAATTGCAATACCCCGCAGCTTTTTGCCTTGGATAACCAACAAATCCACTTGGTTTATCGGGTGCACGAGGTCCACGAGCACTGCATCCGACAGCTACGCTTCTCACCCTGCAAACTCCTGCTGATTAGCTGTGCCGAGCAGCTGTGCTTCTGGAACGTAACGCACATGCGCAACAACCAGGTGGAACGTCATCAGCAACAGCGACGCAGTCGCCGCCACAAGCTGCACAGCGCAACAGCGGAGGAGGATGCTGTGGATGCGGCGCCTATTGCCTTTGACATGGACGATGACTCTCCGTTTGTTGCCCGCGACTTCTTTTCCGAACGCCAAACAACCGCAGAGGTGCCGCTGTGGCGGAACAAGCGAGGCAATGCCATTCGACCCGAACTCCTGGCCTGCATCAAATTCGTGGGCAACGAAGCCCGTCAATTCTTCACTGATGCCAAGTTCTCCAAATTCTATGCCATCGATGACGAAGGCGTTTACTATCACCTGCAGCTGCTGGAGTTGAGTCGCCTGCATCCTCCGGAGCCGGATCCGCAGAGGCTGAGTGACCGGTCGTTGGAGAAGTTTGCCAGCTTACAGTACGATGACTTAAAGGATCTCCGAATAATCGAAAGCCCGCTTCCCGAAGACGCAGACAGTGCGGGCGCCGATGTGGTGGGCAACCTGAGTCCTGTCCAGGAGGCGGCCACCACCACTACCTCATGACGCCAGTGGTGCGCCTCTCTGCGGCGCACGAGCCAAGAAAACGAGAACTACAACATGGCATTTATAGGATTACTGCTGTATTATCTAGTGGTGTTGCTGCTTTATTTCCTGGGACCCGCCTTGTCCTAGGACATGACATCAACGTCCGAAATCTCAGCGGACGCCCGGGTGCGTTGCCCTGCCTTTTGTTTGGCAAGTCGCCCCGAGAAAACTGTCACCGAATAAACGACATTTTACGAAAATTCCTGCGTTTGTTGTTCACTATAAGTGTGTGTGGGTGAGAGGGGTGGGCGGGAGTGTTGGTGTGGGTTTGTTTTGATTCCGATCTGAGTGTTGCAAAACTGATAGATGAGTCCGAGTAGTGTTGCACAACTCTGAAGAGTATCCAGGGTGTGTTAAGCGTTTCATGAAGTCTGGCAACAGCAGTTATTTAGAGCTTATTAGTTTCCAGAACGATTTTTTTTAGAGAAATGCCATTTTCCACTCTCTCCCAGTGCTTTTACCCTGTCCGAGAGTTTTCCCCGTCTTGCAGCAGCGGTGCAACGAGAGTTTAGGTCTGACCACTCTTGCTAAAACCCTTTCGATATTCTTCGCAGAAGCAGATTCGGGCACACTACACTTTCCGAGTGATGCGCAGAGAGCCATTCGGGCAACAATATCGTTCTCCTTGTATACTTGTACCCTTTTTAAAAACATCGATAATATCGATATTACCATCGCTGTTTTTCCAGCTCTAGCGTTAGCAACAAAAAGAAGTTGGAACATTTTATTGATGGCGCGATAAGTGGAAAAAACAATTTGTCAGCTCGACGGATTACAATAGTTTATAGTAAGTGCGTGGCAACAGTGTCGAAGAAGGGGAAAAGTGAAGAGAAAGAGTGATGCGCAGCAAGCTACTGCGTGAGCTCACTGCAACAAAAGCAATAAAAGATATTCAAACACAGGCACACACACACGCACACACACGGGCGTGCATTAAATACTGTTGCAATTTAACACATACGTGCATATTCGTCAAATGCAAAGTTTATTCGCGAATCGCGAGCTCGTAAGAGCAGTGCAATTGGCTTTGCCAGGAAATATTCTACGCAAATTTGTCTAAAAGTGATCTCTAACCTATCGCGCACACAGACACTAACGGCCATAGGGGCACGTACATATGTATGACGGCATATGTATTTATTTTTTACAAAACAATATGGCTGCCGCCGCCACTTGTTGGCGATATAACAACAGAATCGGAGTGTGCCAGAGCGTCGAGTTGTTTACCGTGTACTCTCATTAATTCGATCGCCGCCTGCTCGCCAAGCCGCGCATCCCCAAAATCGAATTAAAACGACGTACTGCAGTTCAAGAGTTCAGCACCCGTCACGCACACACACCCGCACTCGCACCCACACCGACGGGCGTGCGAGTGCGAGACATACAGACGAAATTTCACACAAAATGCGTTTGCGTTTGCGGCGATGATCGCACTCGCACCCCCACACAACCAGACATACACGCATATGAGCACACACTCGGAGCGTTTGTGTGTATACTTATTTATTCAATTAAATATTTGCTTTTAATTAAAAAGGAGTGAAGTTGCAAGATTTGATTCATTTAGACGAGCTAAGCAAACACAATCGGGGTGAGATCAGTGTGCAAAATACAAGGCAGAGAGAGTTGTTATTTTTTGTCACGCTAATTGAACAATCAGCTGTTGCGATGAAAGTAGGATAGGAATCCTAGACCTAGGCGAGGCTACGATAGTCTAGCCAGGACCGCCCCAGTCTCCTGTTCCTCTCCATTAGTATTAGTATTTTATTTTTCGGCCAAAAACTTGTTTTCTACCCCCGCCCCCGAGGCGTCGTCATCCATTAAATGTTTCGTGAAAACTAGTCAGCAAAAAGCACACAGAAAAAAAGAAAACAACAAAAGCCCACAGAGAGCGCGCAGACGTTAACGGAAGTGAGAGAGCGTTGTGGCCGCGCGAGAGCGAGCAAAGGAAGGGGACAACTAATAAATGTGTACGGCCTGCCGTGGGAGTGTGTGCGAGTGAACGAGAGTGTCCGTGCGCGCGTGTGTGTGAGTGCTTGTGTTGGAATAAAAACAATGAAATTGCAAGGAGATCGCGCTGCCTGCCATTTTACACCCACCCCCGACCCCTGTAACGCCTCCGCTTTAAAACGAAAAATATTTTAATGTACATGCATTAACGGCAATATAATCTTCAAACGAATAGTTCTAGTGTGAAATACAAAATCCCATTCAAACAGTGCAACGGAGAACCCATAAAAAAACAAACAATACACTGACAGCAGCAGCGCACGGCAGCAGGCAGCCGAAAATCGAAAATCGACGCAATTAATTCGCTTCTGGAATAGCTTCTGAAAGCGACGTAAAAATAGCAAAAAATACAACAAATACAAAAAAATAGTGACTCTGGTCCAGGAACCAATGTGAATATTCTAACTCCGCAAGTGGCTTACGCATGCCTCTAAATTCGCACAGCAGCAGCAGTCAGCAAAAGCCATCGCCGAAAATCCTATGGATGACCCATCAATAAAAAAACTGTGAGTTCGTCACTGCGCCGATTTTCTTGATGTTTTTTACAAGGTGATGGTGCTACAATTATTGTAAAACTGCTTTTGCATATAGTGTAAAATTTGCATAATTATAGACTTATACAGTTTCGTCATATAGAAAAATAAGTGCAGGGTTTCGATTTTTGAAAAACTAAGATAAATCGATAATATTAGAAAGCGAAGAGTGTTTAAATAAATTGTAAGTAGTATAGTTTTAAGAACTCTGCATGTTATGCAATAGGCAATAAATACCCTATGTGGAGAATAGTAGATTTGATAAGATAAAACCTGCTTGGAAACCATAGTGGTAATTAGTATTTTTCAAGAATAATATTATAAGGGAGCAGTTGTTTCCACAAAAAGGTATCCCCACAAAATAGAAAGCAAGGATATATTTATTTAAAAGAAATCTATCTTACTAGTTCCCATTGCTATGATTCTCCTCAATTCGGTTTGGGGGCCAAGAATATTACTCATGGTTTTCAACGCAAAAATGACGATAAATCTTTATCAATACCCCCTTGTATTATTTTCCTTGCGAGACTTTAATTATTGTTATTTTCTCTTACTCGTACGACTTATGTATGTGCATGCAACATGCGATTATACATTTATTTTATGTAGTATAAGTGAATTTACAATGCAAATGTAGGTACTTTAAACTGGTAGTGTTGAATGAATTATTGAAATACAATCATGGCTGGGATTAGTCAAAAAATAGTGGTCAGCCTATCTATATTGTAAGTAGATTGATTAATAACACGATAAAGAAGAAAAATGTAGTGGATGCCATGGTTTTAAGTCACCTTGTGACACTTATAATCTCCCATAATATCTAAATTAAATAATGTTGCTGCCAAAGATATTATTCAATTATGTTTTGGTAACGTAGGGACTGTCATAGTAAACTACTAATTAAATTATTCGATTATCCCTTACGTATCCCTGTTTACAAGTGCTAATCTACTTTTGCTAATAAATTAAACCAATATATCACCCAAGCCTTGGGTTATTTGTGTTTAAAATATTATCTAAAATCAGATACAGATTAGTAAACAAATCAAATAATAAAAACCATATTTCGGGTAGCCTTAAAACTCAGGGGCTCATGAGATAATAGATTGCATTAGATCACTGTTCAAGCTTTTGTAATAAATTACAAATTCAATTGAGCGATGATTAATCACTTAACATTGTTCGCAAAAGCGCCAATTGGCGAGGGCAACACTTTTTAGCTAAACTCACAGTTGTGATACGGACTGTTTGCTGATTGTTTCTACCAATAGTTCCCCTTGGCTTGGGGTTGTTTTTTGTGTGTGTGGTTTTGTGCGGTTTCGACTACCAACTGGATGACTTAATACATATATGTATATATAGAGCCACCAACCTAGGGAGCGGCCAGTTTTCACATTTTACCATTTATTTCTTTTATTGCCACCAGGGGAAGTTTTAGCCCAAGTAGATTGGCGAAACCAATGACTTTCTAAGCATGTTTGCGTCTGGTGGTGTGCTGCATATCGTGGTGGTGTTTCCGCTTAACTACTAGTTGTATAATATGCATGCGAAATGATTTCAATCTTTTAACAGCTCGGACTTGGTTGCTTTTCTTGATGTTTAACTGACCATCAGCTTGATTTCTGGGCTTTAACTGGACTTACTCAAGGGCTGCAGTTGCGATCCCAGCCCAAATCCCAGATCCCAAATTTAGCAGCTAAAGATAAACCCGAGAGAATTCTCTGAGATCAAACAGAGAGACATGTTATTGACATGGGCCAATCAGTCAAAAATTTAATGTAAACATTTTGGCCTTTCGGAGGTCTTGTCCGGCTGTTATGGAAATATCTCATCGTAATAATGATGATGATGATGAATTCCGCAGGCGGGAAATGAGCTTTTATTATTCCGGTATATAGACAAATCCGCACGTACATACTCTCGTCTATATCCATTCCATTCACATGCAAAATGATCAAATAAACAGCAATTAAACTGTATCTATTCTTCTGGCTGATTTAATTTTAGCTCAATTAAAAGAGACCCACCGTCACCGTCAACGAGCGGTCGCTTGGCATCAGCTTCTGCTTTAGCTTTAGCTTTGGCCGTGACTTTCGTTACATGGTTGTCGCATTCACGTCGCGAGGTCTTGATTAGCCACTAATCTAGCTATCTGCTCGTTGAAAATACAGAACACCACCACAGTATGGGAATGGCCAGCGAGAAAAGCCAGCAGCAGAAACAGTTCCGTCATGAAGTGATTTAGCAATTGATTACCTCTCATAGACGAGGTTTAAATTGACAATCTGTGCGAAGTTCTGCGGATAAATGGATGTCAAAAGGGGGAGGATTCTTTAGGCTACTTGATAAACATTAAATGTGGTTTTTAGATAGGGTTTTAGAATGTGGTTTCATTCATATGATACTAGATACTAGATAGCTAGCTAGATACTAACTTTTTAAGGAGTCTTAAAGGTTTCACATGTTTATATTCCATAGATCAATATGATCAATATGATATCAGGCTATGTCATCAGGCATCAATGATAATTTCACTTAAAACATTTATTTCAAAGGGTCTTTAAGCTTAAGCTGTATTTGTTGGCTTTATCTAATATCCCTCTTACATTGTCTCCCACAGGTTAATCGACTTGTATGCTGACGAACATGAATACGATGAAGTTCAGGAGCTGCCAGAAGAGTCAAGCATTCAGCCCCCGGAGTCATCATCATCAGCGACCAGCAATCCAAGCACGAACGGCGCCACTGGCTCAGGCTCTCAACCTGGGACAGTCCCCGGAACTACTGGAGCTGCAACTGGAACAGGGTCAGCAGGCCCATCTGCATCAGTTGCGTCAGCACCAGCAGCAGCACCAGCCATTGTGGTGGATTCGGTTCCCGAGCTGCCAGCGCCCAAGCAGAAGTCTGTAAAGAATTCCAAGAACAAACAGAAACAAAAGCAGTCGGCCAACAAGTCGAAAATACCGCGATCCCCGTCGCTGGCGAGCAGCTTAAGCAGTCTGGCTAGCAGCCTGAGTGGCCACCGGGACCGGGACAAAGATCGCGACAAGGATCGGGATAAAGATAAGGAGAACCACAACCAGAGTTCCATGCCCCCGCAGACGCCGCCGTTGCCAGCGAGCTACAAGCAGAGCCAGATGAATGGTGACACAACACAGCCAACAGCTGCAGCTGGTGGCAGCGGTGGTGTTTCTGCACCAGCTACGCCCACATCTCACAACAACATCAACAACAACAATGCAGCAGGCAGCACTAATAACGGCAGCATAATGGGCGGGGATAGCAGCGCCAATCCCGTTCTACAGGCGCCGCCTGGGGAGCGCAGCAGTCTCAACCTGGCACCCCTCAACCGGGAGCTCCTTGCCCAGGAGCCCACGACGCCAGCTACGACACCGACGACGCCGAGCCTAGCATTACCAAAAAATTTTCAGTATTTAACATTGACTGTGCGCAAGGACTCCAACGGATACGGGATGAAGGTGAGTGTGATCAAATATAATGCATACTATATGTATACTTTAGGCTGCCAATTACTGCCAATCTATTATATTTTAAAATGACAAAGAGCAGTCATAATGCCCTAACAAATGTACAAATAACTTATCACTATTAGGTGATTTATAGCTTAGTACTTTAAGTACTTGCCATTTGCATACTAATTAGGCTTTTACTAGACAGTTACTTGCTTAAATGATTCACTCTAAGCACGTAAAACTTCTAGCAGTATATACTTCTACATGATAAACGCAGTTTTTTAACGAGTTTCACAAAATAAATATACTATTAATAATTTTACCTTTTACTTCCAGGTCTCCGGCGACAATCCTGTCTTCGTGGAAAGCGTCAAGCCAGGCGGAGCAGCCGAGGTGGCAGGCCTCGTGGCGGGCGATATGATACTAAAGGTAGGAGGCATTTTTCCCTATCGCAGCTGAAGATTTACTAATATTGCTTATTTAACTTTAGGTGAATGGACATGAAGTGCGGCTGGAAAGGCACCCAACAGTTGTGGGTCTCATCAAAGGTATGCGAAGACAGCGTGGGCTTTACCAAATTTAATATATCGAGGCAACGCTACACAGGAATTTCGTTTAGGTGTTGACGGGTTTCTTAGAGAGCTATCCTTCTAGTTAGTAACGTCCTTAGGTGTAGGTTTTTTTCGGCACTGCTTGCAGGATTTGATGGGCTCTGAACGCTGAACAGGCTCACCACAGGCACATCTCTTCTGCTTCGGATCCCGAACTCTGGTGCATGGCTTGTCCGACCAATTTTCCCGCGGACGCTGCTTGCACTTGGAGCATTCACACTTCGACTGCTTGGGCATACGTGGTTCGTAGATAAAGCTGTCCCTGCAGTCGCGCTTGCCCTCGGGTGGAATCAGAGGTTTCTTCGGACACTTTTTGTCCTTGCAGTGAGGCACCAATCCTGGTGGCCTCACCAATGGCGTCTCGTCCAGCTGGCCCTTGGATATCGTGATCTCCTTCTTCTTGGACTGGCCCATCTCCTTGATAAACCTGCGAATGTTCTCGACCAGGGAGGTAACATAGCCTGGCAGGTTCTCCAGGAACAGCGCCATACCAGCGGGGACAACGCTGAGAACTTCGAAGAACGATTTCACCAACTGGTTGTAGTAGTGGATGCCAAAGAACGTCCACTCGCCATGTGGCGGCGGCCTGGGCGGGCAGATCTTTAGCTGGCGACGTGCCTTATCCGCATAGGGTTCGATGTGCTCTACGGCTTCGGCGTACACATCCTGAGCCACATCCTGCGAGTCCCAGACGCCGTAGTTCCTGGTGCCCACAATCACTGCGTATACAACGCCCGCCCGCAGTATCAGGCCAATAACCATGTTTTAGGTCTCTGGTGGTGTTACCCCGAATACGAATGTTGCTTCCAAAGTGCTAGATAATTTTGTGACAGGTCATGGCACAGGCGTTTGGGAACTAGAAACTCGCTTGCCACACGTCAAATCGTCCTTGATCTTGGGCAGTCGTCCCACTCTGCTGGTCTTCTCTAGCGGAATGCCCTCAAGGAATGGATTTTCCGAGAATATCATGCCATAACGTTCCGGCCGATTATCTCCATAGTGCTTCGATTGCTTCAGACTTTCGCTCTTTCCCTCGCAGTTCCTATTTACCGGGTCAAAGCGGTGGGCGAGGATCTCCCGGTTCTGCTGCTTGAAATCCCTGGCCCAGTCGGGCAGGCGGAGAGAGAAATAGAATCCACGCGTTAGGGCCAAGCTGCAGTTGTGAGGTGCCCGAAAAGGGAACTCGTTTCCTTGGGTCTTGCCGGCCAGATTCATTGAAGCTCCACGCAGAACTGGCTCCTCCACCGGCTTTATTTTAAAAGACATACTCCCCTCAAATTTTGAAACTCTTGTTTTTAGTTAAATTATAGTTTAACAAATTTTTCTGAAGCCTTCTTTTTAGATATACATTTTACATGTCATACGGATGTGTGTCGCTTATGAAGAAGTCATATTTTTGGTTTACTTTGTTTTGTTTTTACATTAGAACAGTTGTTTAAAGTACGATTCATGATCCTAGAGGCTCTTGTCTTCCGGCCTAATCGTCTCCGCTGAACCACCGACAGATGGTATCGCCAATGCTATTGGCAGTTCGTCTCCAGTAGGAAGGGATCTTCTTGAGAGCCAACCAGGTGTCGTAGAGGGCCTCGTTAATGGATTCGGTTAATGGCTTTGGAGGAGGTGGCTGGCACAGGCCATTCCTGGTGCAAATCTTCTTTTCCAAGTCCTCTTTGGCGCGTTGAATCCTCCGCTTGTCCTCCTCATCGAAGAAGCTGTTCTTCTCCACTGGTTTTCCAGGGATTTTATCAGTCTCCCCTGGTTGGGATCCTGCATCGAAAACAGAACTATCGTCATCCCTCTTCAAGGGATCATTGGAGACACTCAGTTTTTGGGCCAAGTAAAATGCGCTGGCAAAGGCAAAAACGTTGACGAGTCTCTGTAGGATCATTATCAATTTTGATAGAATTAATTTAGAATTATTTAATATTAGACAGTTAAATCAATGCAATATTTTTCGCTCCAGCCTCCACTACCGTTGAACTGGCGGTGAAGCGAAGTCAAAAGCTAACGCGACCCACTTCCGTGTCTGTGGTGACGACGCCCCAAACACCGATTCTTTCTGGACGGGATCGAACTGCTTCCATAACTGGACCACAGCCAGTGGATGTAAGATATTGTCGTATTTATTATTGATGTATTTAAGCTATAATAATAATTGTTTGCAGAGTATCAAGCGCCGCGAGATGGAAACGTACAAGATCCAGACGCTGCAGAAAATGTTGGAGCAGGAGAAACTGAACTTGGAGCGCTTGAAGAGCGATCAGAACAATCCCAGCTACAAGCTATCGGAGGCGAACATCAAGAAGCTGCGCGAGCAGCTCCATCAAGTGGGAGCCGAGGTGAGTGGGGGCTTATATTACCCTTAGGGTCTATCCTTTGATACTTCAGGTCAGGTAAGCTAAGGTCACCGAAGATATCCTGCCCAGGCGCGCTCTGTTAACCCAGCTAATAATTATAATTCAGCCTAACAAGCAAGCAAGCTCTCGCTGTTCGTAACAACAACAACTTTTGGTTTGAGATGTGCTCCTAAAATTATAGAAGAGAGAATTCCAAAGAAGATGGGGTTCAGGTGAAACCGAAATGATGCTCCTACATGATGACCTTTCTCCTCTTTCTCTTCCATCTCGCGGCATTCTAACGCACACCACCACCACCACCCATGATCGATGATATATCCTAACCACAGGACGCACCGACCGTTAAGCTGCAGTCAGCCGCCGGCAATAAGAACACCGCATTACTAACGCCCAACCAAATCCAACACTTGTCTGCGTCCGCCACTCACAACAATCAGCAATTCCATCATCTTCACCACAACCACCACCACCACCACAACCTCCACAACAACAACTATCCGCAACAGCAACAGCCAGCGCCGGCTAGCACCTCACCCGCATTCCTCTCCCTCCTGCCGCGTTCCCTCTCGTCCCTGTCGCTGGGCACGCGCAAGAACAAGATTGAAAAGGATTTCGGTGGGGCCTCATCGCCGTTCGGCCTCACGGCGGACTTTCTGCAGCAGCAGCGGCTGAGCCATCAGGCAGAGACAATGTCGCAGTCGCTGCACCAGCACTCTTCCACGCCCACCTCGCATCCCTTCCACCTGCATCAGCAGCAGCAGCAGCAACGGTATAAGGATTCCGGCTCTTCGTCGTCGTCGAAGGGCAAAAATAAATTTTTAATTTCAAAGAGTCTGATTGAGGAGGATGTGCCTCCACCACTGCCCCAAAGGAATCCACCCAGACAGCTGCTGTTGGACCTGAAGAACGGCAATGCATCACCAGGTGGCGGCGGCCAGCTGATGGCTCCCGTTTCCGATCTGGATCGCGCCACCAGTCCCCAGATGAACCGATCGCCCAGCAGCACTGACAATAGTCCCAGCAACAATGCCAAGTCCAAGCGTTCCAAGGCCAAGGCGAAGGCGCTGTCTGACCCCAAGATGTCCACACAGATGTTCTTGCAAATGGAATCATCGGCCAGTGCGGCAGGTGGAGTTGCAGGTGGATCTATCGAAGTGGATGGAGGACCGCCACCGCTGCCACCTCGCTTGCCCGGCATGATGACGGAGGATATGAGCCGTGGCAGCTGCCAGAATCTCGCCCAGCCCAACTCGATGGGCAGCAGCGCGTTCAATTATCCGCTGGTTGCCACCACAACGGCGGTGCAGAGCGACAACCTGAAGAATGCCTTCCCGCTGTCCCAGCGCCCCAACATTGTCCAACAGCTCCAGCAATACCAACAGCAGCAGCAGCAACAGCAACATCAGTTGAGCGGTGGCCAGGCCACAGCAGTAAGTAGTTAACGAATCACTCGATCGAGCTCGTCTCTTTCTCTCTCTCTGCCAAAAAGAAACAAAAGACACCGCCAAGAACCTTACTCCTCCACTTTAACACTCTAACCCTCACAACCCTGACATCTCCCTAACATCTATCTGTGTTTCCATGCCTCTTTTATTTATTAATCTATTAATCAACGCTTATCATAAGTTGCCCGTGTTAATAATATTAATTTTAATTAGCTTTCTGCTAACATAACTAACCGCAAACACTTTTGATTGAATATTAAACATTAATAAACCCGCAGGAAATTATTTATGTATTATTTTTGGGTAGACTTTGAATGTTATTTGCAGGCCAAACTTATTTATATTTTATGTGGGAATATTCGCTGTATTCCTTAGTTACCAAAAATTAAATAATATGATTCCTTCACAGGCCTTGGGACAGACACCAAAATTGGGGAAAAATAAGCACCGACGCGTAGGATCTTCACCGGACAATATGCATCCCCGACATCCGGGTAAGATTTAATTTGAGAAGCCCTTGATATTACCTCAACTAATGTATATTTATCCTTCCTCACATACAGATCGTTTAACGAAAACGACATCCGGTTCATGGGAGATTGTCGAGAAGGATGGTGAAGCGTCGCCACCTGGAACACCGCCGCCGCCTTACTTGTCGCACAGCTCGCACATGACCGTGCAAGAAGATCCCAATGAGAATTGCTGTCGCGGAGCTGTAGCTGGTGGAGGAATCTTCATTGAGTCGCATCAGTTTACGCCGATGGCAGCAGGGGCCTCGTCTCCGATGTCGCCGACGTCCCTACATTCCAGCCATAATATACACGCGGCCCAGTCGAGCGACACGCAGAGGGAGATTATCTCGATGGAGGATGAAAACTCGTCGGATCTGGAGGAGCCCTTCATCGATGAGAACGGGCCATTCAACAATCTGACTCGTTTGTTGCAGGCGGAGAACGTCACCTTTCTGGCCATCTTCCTAAATTACGTGATTTCCAACTCGGACCCAGCGCCACTTCTATTTTACCTGATCACCGAGCTGTACAAGGAGGGCACCTCCAAGGATATGCGCAAGTGGGCCTACGAGATTCACTCCACGTTCCTTGTGCCGCGTGCACCTTTGTCGTGGTATCGCCAGGATGAGTCGCTGGCCCGCGAGGTGGATAATGTTTTGCAGTCGGAATTCGACAAGGTGGAGATTTTACGCACCGTCTTCCTGCGGAGTCGCAAGCGTGCCAAGGATCTAATTAGCGAGCAGTTGCGCGAGTTTCAACAGAAGCGGACCGCCGGTCTAGGCACCATCTATGGTCCCACGGATGATAAGCTGACCGAGGCGAAGACGGATAAGCAGAGGGAGCAAATCATTGACAAGTATTTGATGCCCAATCTGCAGGCACTAATGTAAGCACAGGGAAATCATTCTATACATCTCTTAAACCATATTATATATATTTCTTTACCACTTCAGAGAGGAGGACAGCTCAGCACCGGAGGATGTTCGTAAGGTTGCCCTGTGCTCGGCTCTTTCCACGGTTATCTATCGCATCTTCAACTCTCGTCCGCCGCCGAGCAGCATTGTGGAGCGCGTTCATCACTTTGTTAGCCGCGACAAGAGCTTTAAGTCGCGTATAATGGGAAAAAATCGTAAAGTGAGTCTCAGATTGAGCGACATTTCCTCATTGGAAACATGCAAATGAATCTATCTCCTCTATTTCACAGATGAATGTCCGTGGTCATCCATTGGTATTACGTCAATACTATGAAGTGACGCACTGCAATCATTGCCAGACGATTATCTGGGGTGTGAGTCCTCAGGGTTATCATTGTACAGGTAAGCCCTTTCACCTATCTCCCCCCATCAGTAATTTGTCTAATCAAGCTTTTTTAAATTTGCTTTTCATGTTTGCAGACTGTAAATTGAATATACACCGTCAATGCTCGAAAGTCGTTGACGAGAGCTGTCCCGGCCCTCTGCCCCAGGCAAAACGTCTCGCCCATAACGATAAAATCAGTAAATTCATGGGTAAAATTCGACCAGCGCGTGCCACCGACTTCATTGGAAGTAAGAAAAATCTCTATAATATTTTATATATACAAGTATATTGATGCTGGTGTGCTCTTCTAATTTCTTGTAGATGAAAAACGCAGTCGGCAAGAAGAGGAAATGGATGTGGAGTTGACACCAGGTAATATTATCAGTGTTTTCCTGGTAATTTGCTTCCCTAATCACTAATCATTATCCTATTATATGTGCTTAGACCGCAGCCAGACGTCGATTGTGCGCCAACCGTCGGATCGACGACCGGATGCCAACATATCGATACGATCGAATGGAAACAACACATCCTGCAACACTTCGGCGCTGAACACCACCGATCTGCAGAGTTCGTTTCACGGCAGTTGCGCCAACGACAGTATTATAAATCCCAATGGGGGCGCCGGCTGCAACATGGATCTATCCACTAGTGGTGCCTCAACGGCCCCGTCGAGCAGTGGATCCGTCTGCGCTGGCTTAAGTGCGCTGGCCGAGCTGAATGCGTTTGATGCGGCGGAAAAGGACTCGCGTAGGGAGCGGTAAGTAATGGTGGAAAGCTGATGGATTACCAAGAATAGACATTAATATTGCTTGTAAATCCCGACGACAGTTACACTCCAAATCCGCAGCACAAGAGCGCACCAGTCTCTGTTAATCGATCGGAATCCTACAAGGAGCGCTTGTCCAACAAGAGGAACCGCAACAGTCGCCGCAAGACCTCTGATCCAAGTTTATCGTCGCGTCCCAAGTAAGTTTTTTAAGCAATCCAATCGATTTCCACAAAAGGAGAACGAGAAGGAGCAGTCATGTGACCTACTGTCTCTCGGCTGGCTTTGCCCTCCGTTCGCGGTCTCAGCTTTCCAAATAAATTCTTCCATTCCATTGCCATTGCCTCTGGGCCACTCCCTCAAAACCTCTCCACTCTAAGGCATTTTCCTACGCGTCCCAAGTAACCGGATATTAATTTTACTAATTAATGTGAATTGCGTCGCAATGCAATCCATATATACTGATGTCTGCCTTCCGTTGGGCCCACCGAAAGGTTTCCACAACTTTTCCATTGCGTGTTTAGTCTCTAAACAAAAATTCGCTTTACTTGAGTTTTTAATTAAACTATATTTAAGTTGGCCAGGAAGGATATGATTAGCAGATATTCATTAATACCCACCTAAATGGACCCTCTCCCGCAGGGCACCCCGACTAGGAGGGTATCCAGGCTTCGACCAGTCATTACCTTCCCATTGTTTACGGTGACTATTACCGCATATGTATGTGGTTAGCCAGCAGTCACTGGCGGATAGTTGATTAGACGCCGGCATTGACATCGATTATATTGTCTGTCCGCCCTGCTTTCTGCACCACCGCAATATGTAGGCCACGCCAGTCCCGACCAGTTCGCTCCCGACCATGCCTGCAAGACAATGCCAGGTCGCGTCCTCTGTTTCCTGTTGACAAAAGTGTTTGAGCAACTCGTTCCAACACACATCTAGCACCTGCCAGCTCTGGCGATGCCCTTTTAGTAGCAGTTCTTGCCTTGGAATTGACTCATCATCATCACCATCAGCAGTGCTGGAGGGAAGGAATATTCAGAATATTGCCAGACAATGGAAAGAAATATACGTTTTAATCGCAGTAAAAGCTTTAAGACGACGCTTAACTTTGAAGGCATCAAGTAATTATCAAAAATGGAAAAGAAACTAAGGATTTTAATGAAATACCAATATAAAACCTAACTATTCCCATTTCAAATCTAAATTTATCGTTAATCCCCCCTCCCTCCCTTTCAGCGATGAGCAACTGGACTTGGGCCTTTCGAATGCCAACTATGTGGCCAGCTCCAATTCTAGTCTCTCTTCTTCAGCTGGCGGCAGCGAGAGTCCCAGCACCTCCATGGAGCACTTTGCTGCTGCGGCTGGCGGTGGAGCAGTGGGTGGCGTTCAACCCATGCCGAGTGGCTTGAACCAGAGCCAGCAGCATCCGCATCTGCTCATCCAGCAGCATGCCCAGCAACATTGTCAGCAGCAGGATACTTTTCAGGCCGGCGTGGTGGCAGGAGGCGGCGGTGGAAGTGGTGCCGCCATCAATTCGAGCTTTTGGAATGCGGGACATCCGTTGCCCAGGCATGGGAACTTGGACAGCGAGGACGAGGATGATGTCAATGAGGTGGACTGGAGTTCAATGGTGGCCGCCGAGATGCTGGCAGCTCTAACGGATGCCGAAAAGAAGCGTCAAGAGATCATCAATGAAATCTATCAAACCGAACGCAACCATGTACGCACCCTCAAGCTGCTGGATCGCCTGTTCTTCCTGCCACTCTACGAAAGTGGCTTGTTGCCCCAGGATCATCTGCTGTTGCTCTTCCCGCCCGCTTTGCTATCGCTCCGCGAGATTCACGGCACTTTCGAGCAGAAGCTGAAGCAGCGGCGCATCGAGCACAACCATGTGGTGAACCATTTGGGCGACTTGCTAGCCGACATGTTCGACGGCCAGCCGGGGATTGTTCTGTGCGAGTTTGCGGCTCAGTTCTGTGCCCGCCAGCAAATCGCATTGGAAGCCCTAAAGGAGAAGCGCAACAAGGACGAGACGCTGCAGAAGTTTTTGAGGAAATCCGAGTCGCACAAGGCATGCCGCCGCCTCGAACTGAAGGACTTGTTGCCCACTGTGCTGCAACGCCTCACCAAGTATCCGTTGCTGTTTGAGAATCTGTATAAGGTGACAGTGCGTGTGCTGCCCGAGAATACTACCGAAGCGGAAGCCATTCAACGAGCCGTGGAATCCTCGAAGCGGATCCTCGTCGAGGTCAACCAGGCGGTGAAGACAGCCGAGGACGCTCACAAGTATATATTATTATTAGAAACAGTTTAAGGAACTTATTTAACAATATTTACTTTCTTATGTACAAAAATAGACTACAAAACATTCAGCGTAAATTAGACAGATCTTCCTATGACAAGGAGGAGTTTAAAAAATTGGACCTGACCCAGCATCATCTCATCCATGACGGTAACCTGACGATCAAGAAGAATCCTGGTGTACAGCTGCACGGTCTACTCTTTGAAAATATGATCGTTTTGCTAACCAAACAGGCAAGTTGCTCTTTGAGGAAAGCAACGTTAAGAAGTTTATTTATAGTTGTAATTCATTTATCTGCAGGATGATAAATACTATCTGAAGAATTTGCATACACCGCTGTCGGTAAACAATAAGCCTGTCAGTCCAATTATGAGCATCGATGCGGAGACCTTGGTACGCCAGGAGGCCGCCGATAAGAATTCCTTCTTTCTCATCAAGACAAAGACATCACAAATGCTGGAGCTACGGGCACCCAGCAGCTCCGAGTGCAAGACGTGAGTTGTGATTTCTTTTCTGTAGCTTCTTAGCTTGAAGTAATTTCCTCTATAAATCTCTCTGCAGTTGGTTTAAGCATATCTCCGATGCTGCTGCCCGGCAGTCGAAGAACCGATCAAAGAATGCCACGAATGCCGGCCATGATACGAGCATTAGTGACCCAGCGCTTACCAGCATTCCGCATTCCAGCACCAAGGAGTCCTTGGAGCTGACCACCGATTGCCCACAGCCAATGGTGGCGACGGCCACTGTGACTACAACACCCCTGGCACCTATGCTTCCAATAGCCACAGTTACTCCGGCGCCAGCGACCAACAATAGTAACACAAGTTCAATTTTGGGAGTTCAACTAAGGAACCCTCAACGGGATGCAGCTGATGCGGATTATGTGAACACACCCAAGTCACAGCGTTCGAGCCAGAGTGAAGCAGTTGGTCGTTCAATGTCTATCCGAAGCACTGGAGAGCTCGGCAGCCAAACCAAGTATTCGGCGAATGGATCAGAGCCGACTACCGACGTAACGCTCCGACACTCTCAGTCCGCGAGGGAATCAGCCAGGCCTGGATCCACCGGCGAAGAGAGGAACTCCACCTACGGAATGGTGGGAGGCCACTCCAAGCGCGATAGTGCCAGCATTGTCTGTTCGAACAACTCGAACAACACGCGCACCTTGTTGATGCAGAGTCCCCTCGTAGATCCCACGGCCATCCAGATTAGTATCAGTCCAGCCCACACAGCGGAGCCTGTGCTGACGCCGGGAGAGAAGCTGCGCCGCTTGGACGCGTCCATTAGAAATGATTTGCTGGAGAAGCAAAAGATCATTTGTGATATTTTCCGTTTACCCGTGGAGCACTACGACCAGATTGTTGACATTGCCATGATGCCAGAGGCGCCGAAAGACAGTGCAGATATTGCTTTAGCTGCTTACGATCAGATCCAAACCCTGACCAAGATGCTGAACGAGTACATGCATGTGACGCCGGAGCAGGAGGTCTCGGCGGTGTCCACAATGGTCTGCGGCCACTGTCACGAGAAGGAGAAGTTACGCAAGAAGGTGGTATTACCACCATCATCGTTGACTTCGTCGTCGCCGCCTCCGCTGCCGCCACCAAATAGGCAGCATGCCCAGGCTCAAGCGCAGATACCGCCATCGAGGCTGATGCCCAAACTACAAACCCTTGATCTTGACGAAGTTGCCATACACGAAGACGATGACGGTTACTGTGAGATTGACGAACTGCGCTTGCCAGCGATTCCGTCTAAGTCGCAGGACACTACCTCCACAACGACGCCGCTGGCTCCTATGAAAACCGAGCCGAAACCTACACAATCGGTGGTTGCTGAGCAAAGCACGGACGCTGTTCCTGATGAGGATCTGGTGCCGCTGGAGAAAGGGCAACCCGAAACAGTCGACACAACAGAACTGCCATCTACTAGCGAAACTGTTATCGCCGAAAAGCCAAATGTGGAGGCGGTAAAAACAAAGTCAGAAGTTGCTGATTCGAACAATGCTGATAATGAAAGAATGAAAACTGCATCGCTGGATGAACTACCAGGTCCAAATATCGATGGAACTGCGGCAGAAAAGACGGCTGAGAAGACTGCGTTGGTGGAAAGCATAGAGGACATTGATGTATCTGTAAGTACTGTTTTTTCAACAACTGTTTACCTTTAGTTACGGATTGTTTTTCCCAAGAAGGAACTAGTGGCGGTGACCAGAGTCGATGGGTCGACGCAGACAGCACCGCCGTCGTTAGAGGCGCCTACCGAAATGGAGAAGTTAACTGGAGCATCTGGCAGCACCTGCGGGCCGAACCGCATTCAGCACGCTAGTGTTTTGGAGCCGAGCGTGCCCTGCCACGCACTCAGCAGCATTGTAACAGTACTGAACGAGCAGATTTCCATGCTTTTGGTGCGTTGTTTATCACCTTTACCTTTGTCAAATGAAATGGAATCTTATTTAATATACTTTGTAATTTAACAGCCAAAAATTAATGAACGCGATGTGGAGAGGGAGCGATTGCGTAAAGAGAATCAACACCTTCGCGAGCTTTTAAGTGCGCTGCATGAAAGACAGCGAGTTGATGAAGTCAAGGTAGTGCCATTTACTTTAATCTTGATAAATTAATATTAATAATCTCTCTTTTTGTAATAGGAAACTCGGTTCGATATTACGAAACTGATGCATGCCGAGGATGTCGTGTTTGACGATGAAATTGACGCCATTTCCAACAGTTCACTGACGCCCACGCCAACGCCAACGCCCACCCCGCTTCCGTTGGTCACGGCTTCACCTAGCGCCACCACCCAGACAGCGGAAGCCATGTCCATGAGAGTTAACAGCACTGAAGATGAGGATGAGGAATCAGGATGTTAGGAAACTTGTTTAATATTTTTTTTGTGTATAAAATACATATTTGTTCTTGTTTTCCCCCCACCCCCGCACACATATACGCATTTGTCCAATTGAATTGGCGGCGTCTGTGCTTTACGAGAGTAGCCTTTCTAATAGCATGCCTTTTACTACTGTAGCTGTAATTTAGCTACATTTGTTTTCTTAAAAAAATATATGTATTCCGCAAGAGCCGATACCACACACCTTTGAATTAAGCCTAACAATGTCCCCCCTTCGTAAAAATAATTAAATACATATATATATACATATGCATATTATCTCGACTTAAAGAATATATAATATATATCTGCTAAAATACACACAATGTTTGATACATTTATAAAGAACAATAAACCATATATAGTTATTGAGAAATAATATGGAGCAAGAGTTCATTTTAAATAAGTAAAATGTTGAATTTTGAGCTTCAAAACAATGAGAACACAGTATATATATGAACTATCTTCCTAAAATGAGCTTGTAAATTCTTTGAAAGAAGGAAAGAAGACAAATACCACCTTCCCACAGATCATGGTGCTTTCTTGATGTTCTCCTCCTGCTTCTCTTATTCTTAAGCTTGTCTCCCTATTGAAATCATAAATATTAATATTTCCACATAAAATTATCGAGAAAATCAGGAGCGTTTAGCGATAAATCACCTCTCAACCAGCCGATCGACTGGGGTCTAAAAATAAAAAGAACGCGTCTCATTCCGAATTACGAACGCAATTAGCCGAAACTACTTAGCACCGACTAAATACAAATGCACATCGGCAGGGCTCCCGCTCCCGAGATGAGGGAAAAATTCTCCTCTTCCTCTGCCAGCAGACATAGGTGCTGGCGAGTATATTTTTGTCTAATTGCTCCTCAGTGCGTTTTGGGCATCGACGCCGCTAGCAACTTCTCACTTACTGAATTGTTTTCTCTACCCAGACCAGGCACAAGACACGTAATCGATGCAAGACCTGAGCGAAAATATTCAGCAGGTGCACAATGAGAAGCTGGGCAGGTAAGAGGAGCAAGAACTGACCTCCTCCTCCTCCTTGTTTATTAAAATAATATTCTCTGATGTAGACACCTGGTAGCCGGGCTAATGATCGAGCCAGGTGAAACGCTGCTGGAGGAGCGGCCTTTGCTGGTGACTCCCCACTGGGAATGTGGCCAGCTGAAGTGCGCCCAGTGCCTCCAGGAATCGTATGTGATGTGCCGGAAGTGTGAGGTGTATCCCCTTTGCATGGATTGCAGTCAGCACGATGGCTTCGAGTGCGAGTTCTTTGCCTCGGGAGCGGGCAAATCGATCTGCAAGGATCTGCTGGTGAAGAACTATGGAATATGTGGACTGTTGAAGCTGCTACTGCTGCTGGAGGATCCAGCTACTAGGCCCGACTGCCAGTTGCTCATGGAAAGACCTGTTAACCTGGAGGATTACCGCGATGGGGAAGGAATGTGGCAGGAGCATGAGGAGCAGGTGGTGCGTCCTCTAATGGAAAGCGGAATTGTGGATGTGCTTCCCTCGCAGCACCTTTCCTCGGATGTGCTCCACGCCCACTGCATCCGCATCGATAGCCATGCCTTCGAGGTGACAGCCAGGGATGGCGACACCGTCAAAGGAGTCTTTGTGTGCGGGGCCAGCTTACCCCACCACTGTGTACCCAACACTGTGGTGGCCCTGGACGAGCAGTTCAACATGAAGCTGTACGCTGCTATTCCCCTGCAGCCCGGCGACGTCGTCTACAACTCCTACACGAATCCCTTGATGGGCACTAGCCAAAGACAGCACCAACTCCGGCTGAGTCGGAGTCTGGACTGCGCCTGCTCCCGCTGCCAGGATCCCACCGAGTTGGGCACACACATGAGCAGCATGAAGTGTCGGGACTGCGCCGAAGGATTTGCTGTCTATGAAACGGATGCCAATGGTAGACTTGGAGACTGGCGTTGCCTGGACTGTAAGAGTGTTCTGCCCGCTGCTAGTGTCCACGAACTGTTGGCCGAGGTCGGTGAAGCTCTGGTGGATGCCCGTGGCGATCTGCAGGTCTACGAATCCCTCCTAACTCAATACCGGCAGCTGTTTCATCCCAATCACTTCCTCCTGCTGGATATTAAGCAAAACATTGCCGCCATATTGCGCGCCTCCGCGCTAATGAACTCCATGGAGCAGCCTTGCAAGAAGCTACTGGCCCGCCGCGTGGAATTGTGCTCCGATCTGTTGCCTGTCTGCCGGGCTGTCGTTCCGGGCCTCTCCAAGTTATACGCCATCGGTCTGTTTGAGTATCTGCTAGCTCTCATAGAGTTAATCGAGCTGCAGTTTGCGGAAAGCGATCTGGACAAGAAAGGATATGTGGTGAGTACATTAAATATTTTTATTTAATTTTCTGTATTTTTTAAATTCACTTTTAAGCTTAAACTTGTAACGTAATTAAGATTATAAATACAATTTTCTGCAACTAAAACTTAAGTAGAAAACAAAAGCTTTCCAGATTTATTATTTCTAGGAAAGTAATTATTAACTAATATTTTACGAATTGATGAAGGAAATCATGCCAACACTTTATTACAAGGTTTTTTCCACTAATTTGTGAAATGATTGGTTAGATTTTATTTAAAATATGAGGTATCCTGGGAATTCCTTTTTTTTACATATTAGAAACCAACTAAAACTTCTGTTTCTTTGCTTCCTTACAGGCTCAACTTAGGATAGCCAGCCAGGCGGCCAAGGAAGCGATGGAACTACTCCGCTTCGAACCCGAGAACTCCGCAGAGGGCTATTTATCCGAGCGGATTTCCATTGAGCTGGAGCGTATTGAATCCGATTTGAAAAAATACGGCAGATAATTTTCTTCTGTCCGTAATCGATATCGATTGTTTGAAAACGCTTCGCAGCACTGTTGTTGCGGCGAATTTTAAATTTAAAATAAATTAGATTAGCCAATAAAAAAAAGAGAGAGGAGTGCTTTCCTTTAGTTGCTGTTGCCACTTGTGTTTGCCCGTACAACGTATGGTTGGCGGATTGGCGACATGGTTCAACGTTTAGGAGGGAGGAGGAGGGGTATCATTGACCAAGAAATAAATAAAGAATTGTCGTTCAATTAAAAATAAGTCGCCGCAACGCATCGCGCTCTGGCTGGGCTGTCAGTATGCCAAAGGTATCCGAAGGGAACGGGATATAGAAAATGGCCGCCGCAGTAACCGATGATTTTGCCAAGAAGTGCGAAGTGAAGCAGAACGAGACGCTGGGCAGGTGCGTCCTCCTACTCCTTACTCCTCCCCGGGTTATCCTAGCTCTCTTGTGAAATATCCTTAAGGTTTTTGGTTGCCCGTGGCAACATCAGAGCTGGCGAGACCCTGCTGCTGGAGCAGCCTATAGTGGTATTGCCCCACATTGGCGACAGACGCTGCTCCAAGTGCTTCAAGCTTACCCAGAGTTTCTGCAAGTAAGTTTGGAGTTTGTAAAGGTTCCGTATATCCCTGAATCTTATGTAAACTTTTTAGAAAATGCCGTCTTCTGGCTTTGTGCAAGGAATGCTCGGATCATGACGAACGAGACTGCCAAAGGCTTGGCGAGCTGAAGCTGTCGGAGGAGCAGGTGCAGCAGCTGCAGGGAGATGAGCACAGTGCAGTCCAGCCTGCCCTAAAGTGTTTGCTGTTGAGGGAGCATGCGGACACGCTTCCACTGTACGAGGAAATGTCCCAAATGGATTCCCACCTGGCAGTCAGGCGAGGCACAGATATCTGGAAGAACTATCAGGAGCATGCTTTTGTTCCTCTGGAGAAGAGCGGAGTGCTGAAGCAATTACACAGCGAAGCTAGTGAGGATCTAGTGCAAGGTCTCCTAGGTATCCTGGACATAAACGCCTTTGAAATACGAGCCCCGGAACCGGGTGGCTCCATGAGGGGACTGTATCGACGGGCGGGACTTTTCGCCCACAGCTGCATGCCCAATCTGGTGACCGCCATCGATGACGAACGTCGGATTAAAGTTTACTCTAACAGGTTTATAGCCGCAGGAGAGATCCTCTACAACTGCTACACCAATGTGCTCCTGGGCACCGAGGAGCGTCGAGAAATTCTAAGGACGGGCAAGTGCTTCGATTGTAATTGTCCCCGCTGCCAGGATCCTACCGAGCTGGGCACTCACATGAGCAGCTTTATATGCAGTCCTTGCTCCTGTTCCGGCGGCTATATAGTCCGCCAACCGGTGACTGGCACTTGGCAGTGTCTTCTCAATCCGGAGCACACACTGAAGCAGGAGTTCGTTTCGAATATGCTGGAGAGAGCCAAGGAGGAGATATTCCATGCCAAGGATGATATATACAGGCAGGAGCTGCTCCTAGCCAAGCTAAGCCGATTGCTCCACGGAAACCATTACCTGATGTTGGATCTGAAGCAGAACATAGCATCAATACTCCGCCAGATCCTACAGAACATGGCACACCGGCCGAACAGAAAGGTCTATGAGCGGAAAATTCGTTTATGCCAGGAGATTTTGCTGGTTCTCAAGATAATTACTCCCGGAATCTCAAGATTGAAATCCATAGCTCTCTACGAGCTGGCCAACACACAGGCGGAGCTGGCCAGGAAGCTGTACAGCGAACAGGAGCATAGTTCGAGGGATCTGCTGGTGGGTTCAGTCATTTCATATCGCCTAGAACGGCTTAAGCTGTCTTATTTTCTAGGAGGAACTTGAACAAACTGAGGTCATGATGCGAGAGTCCCTGCGAATGCTCCTTTTCGAGCCCATTGCCACCCCGGAGGGCCAACTCTCGCGTAGCATGCTCCGGGAGCTGAAGGAGCTGCAGAACGACATAAAACTGCTCAAGAATCCCAATGATGATGTGGTAAACTAGAAAAATCTAAAAATTGCATTTGAATTTCTCATATCTTTGCATACTTTTTCCTAAATAATATTATTAAGTATAGATGCAAGCTAAAGGCTTGTCAACTTATGCTTAGTTGGACAATAATAAAAATTATTTAAGAAAGAATTGCCATAAAAGCTTTTGGGTGACAGTTACAACTTTAAATTTAAACTTGACAGTCGATAGTCTTATCGATAACCCACAACCGATTAGGTCGAAGCTTACAGTTATCGCCTAAGTTTGGGGTTTACCAACACTCATCACTATATTTGTTTTGTTGCTAAACTCTTCTGTTCTCATTGTTTTCGTCATTAAACAATAAAAGCTCGCCAACAAAAGAGTTAAATCAGTGACATTTTTGAGTATTGAATATAGTTAATACAATAGAACAACAACCAGGCAGGGAAGGAAGCGAACAGCTGATACCTGATAAGACACAGATGGGGAAACGGGAAACAACCCCTTTAAGGAAAAGGGCGAAAGCCTGTCAGTTGCGATTTGCATGCGCTGTGAGTAAGTGGCGATAAGTTCGCTCCTCGTTAATCACGATTTCAACTGGAAACAATACCGGAACAACAACAACAAAAACAGATGCTGCAATATAGACACCACTAGCTGCCGCTGCGCCCGCTCACCTTCACCGCCTCGTCCCGCATCGGAGGTTGCCATGACTGGAACGTTGTGAAATTCTTGTCACTCGTCATCACAGTTGTGAAAATCCCCCGTTAGGATGGCCCTCGCTAGTGCTGCCGCCGCCCTGCTCAAGGGCTCCCAGACGCCGCTGCAGCAGCTCCTAGAGGACATCAACTTCCAGCGCACCAAGGAAATGCGGCAGCTGCTTAAGGATGGTGAGTATATCGCAAGGACTCTTCGATGTCCCCGTATTTTCTTTTCCTTGGCAAAATTTGTCTACATTGCGCATTATCGATTTATCAAGTGGAGAGACAACCCCTAAGGGCTGAGTGTGTGCTCGCTGCGCCTGTGCGCGTGGTTTTTCCGCCCCACATTTTGGCTCACCATTTGTTTTCTTTTATATAAGTGGCTTTTACTTTTATCGGTCTTATTAAGGGGTGAGGGTGATGGGAAAAACCACAAACAGCTGTTCACCTGTCGGACAGCTTTAGCATCATCATCCCTCAAACAAAAGTTTCTTCTACGCCGAAGAAACTTACATTTTTAATAGAAACTCTTAGATAACTTTGTTGGTTGACATTGTTATATATTGTTTATACCTTATCTTTTATTTAAAAATGTATTTATATAGTTTTGAATCAGATGTGGCATCGGCATGCGTCTTCGCTTTAATCTATATACATATGTGTCACCTACAACTTCTTTTAATTCTCATTGATCTTATTTATACTAGAGAAAACCCATTAAAATATTGTAAATTATAATATCTATTGCTTGGGAAATGCTCACCACTTTGGTACCTCTATTCCATTTGCAGATGGCGGCTTCGTGGTGCTTCAGGGCACCACATATTGGACGGACCTGTTCGTCCGGCACTTCCTCTTCCAGACGGAGCCCGTGCACAGCATCGACTCGGATGACCTGCTCTTTTTTGTTCGCAAGAAGCACGTGAAAAGCTCCTCGCGTCATATGCCAAAATTTGAGGTGAGCTGCTGGGAACTTGTCCTTGTTTATTAAGTTATTAATCATTAATCTCATTCGACAGACTGAAGTGGAGGTATTCCGCAAGGACTCGCGCAAACTGCCCATCGGCGATCCCGATGTGGACTGGGAAGAGACAGTGTATCTCAACATGGTTATCCACCAGTTCGACTACACTTTAACATTGGCCATTTGTACAAGGACCTCGCCCAAGGAATTGCAAGTGCTGCGGAGGCATTCGCAGCGGGTGTACGCCAGTCCAAGTCGCCGAAAGATGGACACCAAGGGCGAGGGCGAGGAGATTACGTATCCGCACATCTGCTTCATGGTGGACAACTTCGATGAGGTGTTCAGCGACATCTTGGTTCGCGACGGGGAGATGGTGTGCGTGGAGCTGGTGGCCAACGACAAAGATGGAGCGGTGCAGGGAGTGATTTTCCTAGGATCCATTCGCTATGATGCCTTGAAGAAGGTGTACGATGCCAGGGTTGGTAGAAAACTCTTTACAAGAAATACCATATTACATTCTCACTCTTTTTTCGATCGGCAGCAATCCAGTCTCAGCTCCAAGGTGGCGCAACGCATGTCCTTTGGCCTTTTCAGCAGTGGCGCCGGCGTCCAAACCCGCTGTGAGTTTGTCCGGATGAAGGGGCCGCAGGGCAAGGGCCATGCCGAAATGGCGGTAACAAAGCCAAAGGGTTCCGGTGTGGAGACGCCCACCAGCGAACCTGGTTTCTGCGCCACGGACATGTGGGACGAGTGGGAGGAGGAGAACGACGACTATTGCACGTATCGCCATCAACGACGACTCAGCGATCCCAGCGCCAATCTCAATAACTTCTCGCGCTACGGCTGGCGCACGAAGAACTTGTCGAACAACCAGGACATGGTCGGCAGCGGCACCAGTCCCAGTGTGGGGGCCAAGGCGCGATCGGAGAACGAGGGACTGGACTCGCTGGCCAGCGAGGTGTCCGAAATCGAAGCAGGAGATCTGCGCGATGGTCAGTCTTTATCTTTAGTCTATATGTATTTGTCCTAGTTACCTCTTCATTTGAGCATCCTCTTTAGTTGCATGATATTTGTATATTTACGCTTGTAAACGTTAATAGCTAGTTATTGCTGATTTTTCCGCTTGCTCCTTTCATTTCCGTTCATATTCTCGTAATGTGTTGTGTTGTTCCATTGACTTTCAACCTTTTACAACTTCCAACTATCGAATTTATATATATACTTTATATGTGCCCCCTAAAAAACGACTCCACGAGTATATATATAAAGAGAAGAACACCAGAAGACATTGCCGAGAAAGCAGGACAAATAATACACTAAGGACAACCAACCAAATTATCTTCTGTTCATCCCACAATCCAATCCGCCTTCCTCCTAGCAGTTTTATTTTCCATTTCTGGTGGCTTGATTATGTTGTATTCACTAGATATCCTATCCATTCGTCCATCCACTTATCCATCCCCCATCGATCGATGTTCCTCCATTCTGAGCTATGATTTACACTGGTTTCGGTTTCTGTTGCCAATTATCTATTAAGTTGCTTGGGCCGATCCTTTCGGTTGTATGTACATGATGTGTGTCGATGTATATGCTTTTAAAACGACAAAAAAACCGATCTATATCTACTTGTAGATCAGCAACGTCCTGCTTTCTCGGCCTCCGCGGCAAAACTGCACTCAAATCCGAACTGCGAGACCAACAAACTCGCAACTGGTGGTGACCAAACCGATAAGGTGACCCAAGAATCACCCACAGCTCCACAGTCGGCAGCTGCTGCAATACTGGCAGTGACTCCGCCACCCTTAAGCGCCGCCGTGGAAGTCACAGTGTCCGGTGAAAAGACAAACAATGGAGCGGGACAGAGCTCCACCACGGGCTGCAATTGCTTTGGTGGCAAGAAGTGCAAGAAGCGTTGGCCGGCGGTTAAAAACACGGACACCCCGGAAATGTCTGAAGTCTACTGTCCCAGCTGCGAGGATCCGTCCAATGAGTCGCCCGCCTGTCTGGCCAAGATGCCCGACAAGCGACCCACACGGCTCAAGCCCAAGACCAGCATCCTGAGCGTGGAGAGCGAGGTGCTGGTGGTGGGCAAGAGGAGCAGTTTCAGGCTTCCATCTGAGACCAAGCGCAAACAACAAGCCGGGAGCATCACGAGGAGCGCCTCGCTGAGTGCCGCCGATCGCAGGACCAGCCTCCCGGTGGCCACCAAGAAGATCATACCCCCAAGACTGCGCACGGCCAAAGCCAAGGATCAGGATAAAGATAAGGACAAGAACAAGGAGAACGACAAGAAGTCTTCGAACCAAAAGGTCAATGGCTCAGGGGGAAACTTTCTGTCCAAGATGTCGCCCAAGCGGCTTCGAGCTGCTGCCAAGGATAAGGATAAAGACAAGGACAAAGAGGGTGACAAGGACAAGGGCAAGTCGGCAAATACTGCAACCAAAAATAAACTCGCCAACAATAATAATCCAAAGGCCACCACCTCCAAAACCGAAGAGTACGAAATAGCCGATGACGCCACTTCCCTGAATGGCAGTGAATCCGAAGTAGCTGGATCTGTGGCCAAGATGGCCATACTCAGTGAGAGCGACAGCAAGCTCATGATCAGTGTTCGGGGACGCGAGGAGCTGCCGGTGGAATCACCAAAGACGCCATCCAATCGCTTTGAGAAGTGTGTCCGTGTGCCGGTGGAAACGGAAAATCATCCCTTGCAACCGAACGAGAACAATGAGAACGAAGAGGAGAAGGTGATTTCGCCCACGGAATTAACGCCCATGCTGGACGAGGCTAATGGCAACCAGGAGGCCAGCAGTGCCGCCACGCTTCCGCGAACAGCCAAGCAGGCTCATGTCAGCAAGATGCTGCATTTGGTGCCCAAGCGCCGAACGCCCGATGGCACTAACATTTACTACTGGTGCGATGTGCCCAAAAAGGCGCTAAAAGGTCATTTTAACTATATATTTTCTATCTATAATGCATGCCTGTGTAGCTCGTAGGTTCTCTTGATCCGAACCGATCACAACTGATGTGCATTGCCCTTTCTATTTACAGAACTCGACGATGGCGCTTATAATCCCCTGTGGACCAGTCGAGGCTTCACGCAGTCCTTCCATTTCTGGAAGGAGAATCGAAGGCAGCAATCCACGCCGCTCAACGCATTTCTCACCTATGTCACACTGCCCTGGTGGAGCATTGCTAAGGGTAAGTTGCTGGTGCTTCCAACTTAGGGCACATACTCATCTCTGGTTCGCCTTTGCAGATCTCTTGGATCACCGGGAAACGCCAATTCTGACCTTTTAGTATTAACTTTATTTGCAATTGTGATTTACATACACCCCCTATATGCTTTATAGCTCCTTTCACATGGTATTTGCTCCTGTGATGATCAATCTCAGTTCAATTTATCAGTATATTTGCGTTAAGTTTCCTAAAGCGCATCCTAGCGGATCGAACGCAGAGCCAACCTACAAATTTATGACCTACGAGTCTACGAAATACGATAGTGAACACTGTTACCGATGATGAAATGGAATATATATAATTGTAATATTATTTGTAAATTGTACCGCAACATTTATACCACAAAATATATATACGAAATAGAAAGAAGCGACCCGAAGAATCGTTAAGTTAATCAAGGAGCAAACTCATTACCTCGCAAGTTATGTTTACTTTCAGAGAATACGACAAATTACTCGATGCATCCGGTTCGGGTCGCCGTCCGACGTTCGACTTGAAGATAGCTCGATCGCCGCCTCTCCCGCTCGATTAGTCTGTCGTTGAGCCTCGCCTGGAACGGTCGCTAATCCGCCCTTGCCTCCAAACGAGCTCCCCGCCACCGCAATCGTCTAGTGATAACGTGAGAAACAAAGGCTTTCGAGATGGGGCAATCGCTGCCGCTGCTCATCCGCCTGCTGGTCGTCGTCTGGCTGACAATTAGTACGGTCACCGCCTGTCCCCGGGCGCCCACCCACTTGAACCACGGCCGACGCACACGCGGCGACAATGGATACAAACTAATTGTGGCCGATGGACCCAACGGATATGTGCCCGGCAAGACGTATAATTGTAAGTAGTGGGATAAGGTACTCAGCAGCTTCTGGTGCTGCTAATGGCAGGTTTCGTAATCATCAGCAGCGCTACCGGGGTCACTTGAAGCCTATAAAAAACAAGAACGATCGAGGCGATAAGAGAAGATCAGCAGAGAATCCAGAGCAGATGTCAGTTTCTTTTCAGTTCAATTGGTCTTTTGATAATGCTAATATACTGTTGATAATAATGAAATAATACAGAATAATAATCCAGTGGTGATTATTTAAATATATATTAAACATAACGTTTAAATCCAATATACATATTTTAAGTAAGGAATTAGAGAGACATTAACTAATCTTAATTAAGTTCATGAATAGCCATGAACTTGACTCTCAACTTACATCGACAACGTGTACACACAATAATAAGCTTATTATTCTATAAATCAGATATACGATCTTAAGGCTTAGGATTAGGAACTTTATATATATTCTATAACGATTACTTCAAGATGGTATGCTCTCAAGTGCTCTCAAGAGGGGTCCCTGCTCCTTAAAGGTTCTGCGACATATGGCCCATCGAATTGAAATTGAGTGAGACATCAAATGCTTTTTATAGGCTGCCTCAAGGGTAAAGTTTGGCCAAAAATGGAATGACAGCCAAATGCCATTTATATTCGGAATCGCCGTTAAAATCTTAATTATTTAATACTAAAATATTGCCTTAAACATGATTTGACCAAAAATTAGGACATAAAAATGCCGATTTAAAGACCCAAAAATCCGCATTTGATGTCTTCTGAAAAGCATAATTTAGCCAAAAATGAAATGACAGCCAAATGCCATTTATATTCGGAATCGCCGCTAAAATCT
>VNKC01002661.1:0-25835 GCA_008042775.1 Drosophila pectinifera
TTTGGGGTCCACTTACATGATTGGTGTTTTTCGGTGTGTCTGTTAGAACTTTCTCAAAATCTTTCACTATTTCCCGTGTTGCGTTTTCCACAGTTAAACAGTTTTTTTATTCAGGTATGCGTAGGTTTGTAACTAGTTGAGCGCCAATTATCTTTTTGATGTATTTGTATGTTGAAATAAATCCCGCGCTGCGGTCTTATTTTGAGTATCGGTGATAGCCGAAGTTATAGGTAATTAAAATGTTCACGACGATGGCCGGAGTTTATGGAAATAAGAACACTTTATCGGCGACGGCCGGATTTGATCGTTCTATGAGCGATGTGCTCTTTATTGTATCCAAAATTAAACTGATTGACAAATGTATTTTAATTGACCAAGAAAACTTAATGCTAACAAAGGCGACTCACAGCGGCCACGCAAATCTGCTGTGTTTGCCGACTGTGCACGAGTATCCGGCCAAAATGGTGCATCAGCATCTTGGTCGTACTTAGCTTACTAAATATTTCCCACGGCTCTAGGTCGTGGACTTATGGTAGCTTGCACGAGCATCCGGCCAAATGCTACATCAGCAATTAGCCGCACAGCTCTGGCTCGTGAACTTAAATTAACTTATGTTAACTTATATGTATGTGTGTACTTACGCCGAGTCCAACGATGTCAGCAGGCCTGATGACGTTTGTTGTTGTTGCTGTAAGTTGTTAATGTATAAATGTGATCATATTACGTCCTATGCTGCACCATTATAAACTAAAGTAGGGGTCCAAAAATTATATACAGTGGCTCGGAGCTTATTTCGTGCAGTAGAAAAATAAAATTTCAAATGGACACTGCAACTAAACTAACAAATATATCAATAAAATTTGAACGCAGAATTTTCAGGAAACACCTAATTTATTAAAATAATAAAAAAATTGTCTTTATTTTTAAAACAAAAAATTTTTTCATATAAGAACTAAAAAACAAGGCAATTCTGGCGCCAAAGCTTATTTCGTGCAAGAACTTTAAAAATTAAAAATTATATATTAGATCTTTTGAATCGCTTTAATTTTTTCCTGTATAAGTTATTAATACTTATAAATACATATTCTATAAGTTTTCTGGGTTGGTCACGCTGAATTTATAACTTATAGGGAATTCTCAACGATGGCACCGCGAACAACAATAGAGCAAAGGGAATTAGTCCTAAAACACTTTAAAAGTGGAAAAACCCAGGGCGCCATTGCCGAAATGGTTTCTCTAAGCCCCAGTGCGGTACAATATATCATTCAAAGATTTGTTCGTGAAAATCGAGTGGCTGACAATGGCCGAGATGCACCAAATAAGATTTTTAACGATCACGAGGAGCGCCATATAGTCCGGAAAATCAAGGAAAATCCCAAGCTATCGGCTCCAAAGCTTGAGGCCGAAATGGGCAAAAAATGTTGCCCATTTAATGTTTAATGGTCGAGTTCCAAGAAAGAAGCCTTTTATAAGCCAGAAAAATAAGAGTGATCGTGTAAATTTCGCAAGGGAGCTTGAAAATCGACCGATTTCCTTCTGGAACGACGTCATTTTTGCAGACGAGTCCAAATTTAATTTGTTTGGGTCGGATGGGGGCATTATGTTTGGCGGAGACCTAATACGGAGCTAGAAACAAAGAACCTGAAAGCTACAGTTAAGCACGGTGGTGGCCATGTAATGGTTTGGGCCTGTAGGGCAGCATCCGGTGTCGGAAATCTAGTTTTCATTGACGGAATAATGGATGCCAAGATGTATTTAACCATTTTAAAAGATAACCTGCTCCAAAGTGCAGAAAACTTGGGGACACTGGATCGATTTAGATTCTACCAACATAACGACCCCAAGCACACCGCTGCAGATGTGAAGCTTTGGCTAGTCTGGAACTGCCCTCATATAATTAAAACGCCAGCACAGTCGCCAGACATAAATGTAATTGCAAATTTGTGGGAAATTTTGAACCTGGCGATCCGAAAAGAAAAATTTCAAACAAAAATGACTTAAAGAGTGCCTTAGTGGAGCAGTGGCGTAAAATTCCAGTGAAAACAACAAAAAACTTGGTGGAATCGATGGAACATCGTTTGAAACTTGTCAGCAAACAGAAGGGTGGTCCAACAAAATATTAAAATTAAGGAATAAAAAAGCTATTTAATACTAAAGTGCTTGCACGAAATAAGCTTCGGCGCCAGAATTGTCTTGTTTTTTAGTTTTTATATGAAAAAATGTTTTGGTTTAAAGATTAAGAAAATAGTTTTGTGTTCTTTTAATAAATTAAGTGTTTCTTGAAAATACTGCGTTTAAATTTGATTGATATCTTTGTTAGTTTAGTTGCAGTGTCCATTTGAAATTTTTTATTTTTCTCCCGCACGAAATAAGCTCCGAGCCACTGTACATTTTTTAAATAATTATATCGATAATATAAACATTATATCGATAATATAAAAATTTCTATTATACACTATTATTGTTAATGATATGACTTAGAAAATTAATTATACTATAATGACCATGAGGCAATGTTTAAATTTTATTAGGTAGAATATATCTTTAATCAACTTTAAAATTAAGAGATATTTTTACTTCCAACACCGTAAAAAGTTGATGTCTCTTACTCCAAATTACGCTCTGTGATCCGTAAAAAGTTATATCTTTTCTTATACATTCAATAAAATTGTTATATTGGACATTTTTAACTATTGATTTCTTAACTCTTTTAATTGAATTCTTCATTAACTTAAAAAAAATGTATATAATATAATCATGCATTAATTTTCCATGATTAGTATTCAAACCTAAATTTACATCAATCATATTGCTTAAAGACTTACCTATATAAGGCTTTAAGCAATATGATTGACTTAAGTTTATAGTTCTATGAACGTTATTCGTAATAACCCCATGTTGTAATCATAATTGCAGTTGCTTTAAATGAATACTACAATTTGTTTTATTTTCTAAGTATGCTATAAGTTTTTGATGCTTACCCCCTGGTGGAATCTTATTTTCGGAGCAGAACGGTAACCAATTATGTTCATCATGACATTCTTTTGAATATTTCAGATCAACTTCTAATATGTAACCTACATCTCCATTAGTGTCTATATCTCTAATGTTAAGCTTATTTATGTGGTTTGAGTCTAAGAATTTGAAATTGGAATGTGATAGAGCTTGACTCATCCACATAAATTATTGGAAAATATATATATATACTCCAAATAATTTTTAGTTTGCTAGAATCATAACTACTAACGTATTAATTATTTGAATATGAGATTCTTTCTTTCCATACTTTCTTTCTTTATACATCTCGGGTTCGTGAATATATTCTAATCCTTCTCCGGAATATATTTGCATCCCATGAAATTGATTGTGCCGTTACATAATTAATAGGATCTAAACTGTAAAATTTAAAGCAAGTTTTTCTAAACTTTTCAAATACATCTGCTAGAATTAAGACATCACTTTCCAGATATAATTTTAAATAATCTCTAATAGTGATGCAATTAAAAGTTCTCCACATTGAACAAAGTTATAATCTTCAAAACACACTCCTTATCATTATAAAAATATTCAATAGGTGGGAGCTGCTCCTCATCAAATATGTTAAAACTGTTGGCATAATCATATTGAAATACGCCCTTTCGACGTATATATTCGAATTTATCCGATTGAAATTTAAGTATTTTTATATCTGAATCTTCCATTTAACTGTCTAGTTTTTTTAGACTAGAATTTAAAGACCTATTTAAATCTATAAGTCTAATTCTATATCCATTAGAGGCATTTATCCTAATTTTTTAGGTTAGTGCAATATATAATTCTTTATTACAGGGTATTGGACTTAATTCCCTTTCTAACTCTGTGATAAATAGATGAATATCATATTTAGACAAATTATGAAAACTACAGGAAAGAAGGGTCACTTAAACAATAAAGAGGCTTAAAATTTTTATGAATATAGCCTAAATTTTTTCCTTTAAATTGATCGTTAAAACGGTCCAGGTCGTCTCCATTAGATTCCTTTTCACAGGCACAGCATTTGCAATTAAATGGTAGACCTTCTTCTAATGCAGACTTCTTGCGGGATGGCCAATATTTATAATATAAGTCGGTTGTTTTCTGTTTAAGGGTATTACAGAATTTTTTTATGCAGTCATCAAATATTATAAAAAAAAAACAAGAACAAATTAATGTATTAGTAGATATTTCATTTCATTTAAAGTTGAATTGTACTGATTTCGTGATCATTTTTTATTGAACGCCTGAAATGATTTTTTTTTACTTGTCCACATTCTTTTGTATTATGTATGGTGGTGGTACGTGTGATACATTGCAAACAGTTTTCACAAAAATATTCATCACCTTTAGCGTTTGTAGTTTGAGAGAGGCACAATATTTAAATGCTAGTTATATAAGCATAATGCATCATTTCCAGAGCGTTATTATTTATTCCCAGCAAATTAATATAGATAGATCGAACTTCATTGGTTCTAACAGTGGGGACTACAATATTTTTATTATCATCTTATAGGCACTTGAAACAAAATCTATTTGCATTTTTTACAGCATTTTTATGACAGCATTTCTAGTAATTAGTTTTAAAGGAACTTGAATATAACCACTAGCAGGAATGTGTTCTAGTTAAATTTATATGGTCTCAAAATACACAAGATGTTGCATACCCCATCCAGAATCTTTTTCTTGAAATTCACTGCTTAATACTTTTAAGGTATCAACAGCTTTATCAAGAATTTTGAATAATGTATCGTCTTAATAAAGAGTTAAATATGCTGTTACGAAGTGTTTAATTATTTCATTCGTTCAACTTTTTTCGGGTTGTTTTATATATAAGCCGTATACTTGAATTTTACTGATTTATATTCAGAAATGAAATGTGAAACAACTTCAATAATGTTATTTTTACAATATTGATAGAATTCTTGTAAGTCTAAAATATTATTTTTATTACATATTTATTACAGGTTTATATAAGACTTTACCGGAAATGATGATGCCGTTAATATTAAAATTATATTCCGATTTCCTTCCAATTCTATTGCTGCGGCATTCTTATGCTTTTTAGACATTAGGTGTTGACGTTCTTTGTTTGCCATATTCGGCAATATTAGAGTCACTTTCAGTAATTTTATTTTTTTGTATTTAAAGGACTTTGTTTAGATGTTGAAGGGATATCATCCTGGATCTCCCACAGGCTTCGTCGATGCTTTGTAACAGGTTGCTTAGCCTTTTGATTCATCAATATGTCAAAGGCATAACGAGGACCAGTACAATCTCGATAGTGCTGCATAAAATCCTCCCTCGGAATTTTGTTGAAGCACAGACGTAGTTATTTCACCGTTAGCTAAATCGACTATCTCTTTACGTAATTCATTAGTAGGATTGCGCTTATTAAGGTGTTCACTCATTTCGATCAGAGAGAACTCCGACACGAAAAGCACTCAAATAGTTGGGACATTTTTAGCTAGTTTAAGTTGTATACCTTCGAATGCGTTTAGATGTTTTTAAAAACGGAAAGTCATCTCGTAAGACTATCAATTTTTATAGCATATGGTTCGATTTAGCCAAGTTCTTGAGCAACGCCTATTTTTGCTGAATACAGGATAATTTACACACCGAATCCCAATATGAGGTAATAAATATAAAAATTAAATGAGCAGGATGGGTGCACAGCGTCAAGTGTTTCGGCATCCTTGGCTATTGCATAACAAAGATAAAGGGACAATGTAAACGCTTATAAAAATATAAACACTAACATAATTTAATTCTGTTGTTCTGCTGCACAGACTTAAAAAATCTAGGTACCACATAGTTTTAAATATATTCGAGCATTTATAGAATTTAAATAAGAGAAATATTATAAGGGACTGAATCAATAATTTTACTAAGATCAATTATTTATATTAGTAAATTAGTATATTAATATATTAGAAATCTCTGTAAATAAATATTATTTTCTGCCTATTATCGACCTGTAAGTAATAATTTCAACAGCCTTGAGACCTTGAGATACTGGTTTCAACCACCCTAAGCAATGACTCCTTTTATTGACCTTTGGCCGTGCAGGTCAAAGTAACAGTTCAAAGGATGCAGGTTTTTTGAGTTTTCAGATTTTTTGTTTTCTGTTTTTTCTTGAACATACAGAACTCTTGAATCTCTTGAACTACATACAGTCGACTCCATATATATAGGCAACTAAAAACTTTTACTGAAAGTGGCGTAGTAAGTAAAAAAAGATAATAGTGTGATTAATGATTTGCAGCTGACATATGTTGTTTGTGAAAGGTGTGATTTAGCACAAGGGACTTTTGTGCATCTCTTGAGTTCCTTGAGGTCCCGTCGCAGATCGCTCTCGCCGGTTTATATCTCTGGCATGGATATACCATTCAGTTACCGTGAGTCAACTCAGATATTTGTAGACTCTTATTTTGCTGAAGTGAGTCTTTGCAGCGATTCCATAGATGGCCAGACCATAGTGACATACCGGTGCCAGAATTGATGCGTCAATAACTTGGAGGCAACTTTGATCATCCAGAAGAGGCGGCTCGCTTCGCGCGATACAAAATAAAATTGGAACTAAATAATCACACCATTCACAAATAACACATGGCAGCTGCAAGATACTATTCACGTGCTTAGTCACAAAGTGGTTGCACCTTCTTTACAAGTTTTATAGAACAGAAATAGACTGAAATTAAATGTAGTGAAGCTAGATAAATAAACTTTTTTACTCAAAAAAAAAAAAATGACAACAGCGCAATGAATGAGGAAACGAGATAGGTAAGAAATTAAGTAAAAAACACAAAACGAATCTAAAGTGAAGCAAACTTATTGGCGTCACAGAGTTAATTTGTATATTCGTCTCAGAATATAATACGACAGAAGCACAACTTTTCGGTAAGCTAAAAAAAAAACAATGCTGTCATATTACAAGAGGTGGAAGATAGACTCAAGTCTGAATCCAATTTCAACAGACTAAGCTCGGAAGCTAAAGTCTCTATTCAAATAATGCTTATATTTTCTATCACCGAGTCCTTGGAAATGTTCCATATTTATTTAATCGGAGCAGAGTTTGTGGAAAGCAGTACCTATGACCACCTACCGCTAAAGCATGACTCTGGATATCCCTATATAAACCCTACGTTCGTGAAGTCATCTGCTAAGTAAATATAAGTTTTATAGTCCTATAACAATTCTTTATAATAAAGATTGAACAAACGTAAAATTGATGGTGAAGCTTATGACTAATATTAAGGTTTAAATTATTTCAGAGAGGAAAATCGGGTATATTTAAATATGTATAGCTAAAGAATGTGAAGATAATATTAAGAGTAAATGATATTACTTTATATATATAGATTCAAAGAGAAAATTTATAATAATATTCAGAATTAAAACTATTATTTAATTACTTACAAAAAAAATAAATATCATTATCTTTCTTTCCCTTCAGTTAAACCATAAGCACGTTATTTCATATTTCTCTTATAACCAAATTGATATAAAAACAAGTAAGAATGCTATAGTCGATTAAGCTTGACTTTGAGATACCCGGTACCAAAGACTTTGTGAGTTAAATAATAAAAAGATTTTTATGCCATCATCCATCATTTTCCAATTCCGACAATTTATAAAATTAAGAACTATTTATTACGAGAATCGCCGCGAAAGATAAAGCTTTGGCCTAGTGGTATGCGTCGACGCAGCACACGACTTATGAAAAATCAATAGTTCAGTTTCTTCCGAAACCAAAAATTTTTTTTTCAATCTTTATATTTTTACTTTTATACTTTAAATACTCTATACTCTTTTTATACTCTATAGGGTCGAAGATTTCTCCATCTCCATGTTATGTTGGCACTCAGTTATCATACCCTTGACCCTATGGGTACCGAGCATAAAAAATTATATCAATTATGCTTCAATGGCAGATCGGCGAGATTAATTTTAAATGGACTGCCAAGATGTCTCAGTCTATGTCTTAAATGTGCTAGAGAAAAGCATTAGTGCACCTCTACAAAAGTAGTTATGTGTTGGTGATAGGCTGCTGACGGCCAGGCCTATCAGGCCTATCAGGCATTGTGCCGTTAGTGCACCTACCATGGTGCAGCAGTCCGAGCGGTTAGGAATAGTTGCTTTATTTGTTCTGTCGAGAATATGTAGTGTCCAATTTAACCGCATCTTTAATACTAACCCTAAGTATCCGGCGCTATCACTGAAGGAGAATTTTACTTGTATTGTTGGTGGGTTGACTCCCATCGCTTATTTCTCTGTCCAGAAGTCCTTGAGCTTAGCGGCCATCAGATCGTATAGCGTTTACCTGTGAAGATGATGCCAACATTATCTGCATATGCAACCACCTTGCATCCCTCACCCTCTAAGTTGCCCAGCAGATCGTATTCTTTTATATTCCAAAAAGACGGGAAAGCACTCCTCCTTGCGGAGTGCCTCTGTCTTCGTTTTTCGAGTGTGTTGAGTTGCCAAATGTCGCCATTCTGCATAAGAGCAGCTTATGAATAAGATCCACTATATTGTGCTCAATCCCCAGGGCCGTAAGAGACTCAGTGATGGCTATAGGGAGTACATTGTAAAAAGCATCTTCGATGTCTAGGAATGTAGCTTACTACCGTATGTATTTGATGATATTTGGTCCTTGGCTATTTTGAAGTGAGTTGGAAGTTGCTTTTTTGGTGCTGGGCCCGCTTGGCGATATAACTGTATTTGTATTCTGACTGTATTTTTACGAGTTCGTTCGTCTAGAGTTGATGAACTCTACTAGTTGGGATGGGTCTACTGATAAAGTTGCTTGTTGGTAAAATAGAGCTCATCAGAGACTTTCCTACTGTTCAGAAAGCGGAACATGCACATCCTTTACATTCAACCAGTGAGTAGAATATCTTAAGTACCACACTCGTCTTTGTCAACATACATGTTGTTTAAGAACTATTTAAAATCACATTCGATCAACGCACAAAAACTGTCACTCACCCCTTTGTCAAGGTACATGTAAGACTCTTATATATACACGGCGCCTATCAATAAGAACTAGTGAGAGAAGTAAACATACATACGATGCAAGAATGCCCGAAATACTCATGTCGCCCCTGTAAATTTCAATCAGACTCATACATAGTCTAACTTAGTCTTAGTCTGTTCAAACGCCTTATATGCCGACAGCAGAGTGGACTTAGACATATTGCTGTATAATCGCCATCGCTAGAATTGCATAAGCTTGAAGTCCTTTGTTCCTAATCCAGTGTAAGGACTATGTCTGCTCCGTATCCAGCGAAACGGAGCAGGAGAGCAGCGGATGGCACCTTACTGTGGTGGAGGTTGAATTGCAGTAGGTACATTTTCTTCAACCCCCTCCAGATCGTGAAGTCGGCCTCCTCGTCATCGCCCATATGGCCCACCGCATGCAGCTTACGCATTAACGAGGTGCCGGTGAAATTCCGATTCTCTGGAGCCTCCAATTCGTCCGTTATTTCCTGAAACTCCTTATTGAGGACCACCGCAGCCTGGTCCTCGTCTACCTCCACTTTCACGACCTATCGAAGAATGGGAGATCCTCGCTTGAGACTTACTGGGAATATCCCACCATCTATCTATCTATTTTGACACTGCCTTGAAAGCAGCAAGGAGGGAAGACGAACACTTTCTAAAAGAGCTCTAGACCCTTTAGAAGGAGCGCCCTAAACGCGCATCTACATATTCCTACCTGGCGGCCTAAACTTTCGGCTGTCGTCTTTTCAGTATCCCGAGATTAGGATGGGGTCCCTTCGGGATAGCCTCCGTTCATGTGCTCGCAGTTGGAGCCAACGCTTAATGGTCCTGCAGTATTAAAAGGCTTTCGTCCATTTTTAGGTGCCCGCCTTCGTGTTCTTCATTTGTCAGCTGATTTAATGCGCTTTTGCATATATTTCAGAGGCAGCTTACTTGCTCATCTCTACAAAACTGTTGGCTGGGCAAACCCTGCTGATTTTGAACGGCCGCAGTGAATAACCAAGAATATTTACCAACCTGGTGACTGTGAACCGATATAAACTGAGGGTTTTTCAGTTGAAAAGTTCCGCCGACGCCAGACGGCCAACTATCCGATACATGGAGAACAAAGGGTTGAAAACTTATACACTCTTTACACCCACTTGAATTTGTTATAATTTAAGTTGAACAGCTTTTCCGAACTCAGAATTCTCAAATTAATATTTACATTTTGTAAACATACTTTGCACAAAATGGACCCACCATTTTCAGAAGTCAAGCTCTTCCGATCTACCCTGGAGCAGCTATGATCTGTCTCTTATATCTATTATTGCAACACTTTTAGACGTCGGGGTCAAGAGGACAACGGCGTAACCAAGGATCCCACTGCCGACGAGAGAGAGAAAGCATTGGCGGCGACGCTGTGGATTGGGAGCTCCGATGGCAGAATCCTGAAATCCCAGGGCACTACGGGTTTGAAACTACCGAGGTGGCGTTTATACGGGTTAGAAACTACGGAAGCAGACCCAAGGAATCGTACTAGTTAAAGCCGAAGGGAATCTGTGACGGTGCTACAGGTCAGAAACTAAAGAGTCAATGCGAGGGCGCAAAATAAGTGTATCGGTTTGTTCATTTTATTTCGTTTTACTTTCACTAACTAGCAGGAAACTCTGCTGCTGCCTCGACTAAGTTTTCTAACAAATCTCATCTTTTTTTCTTACCGCATGTGTGGTTTGCACATGTCAATTTTGTTGAAATGTGCCTGTAATTCCGGATCGCGAGAGGTCCCTTAGTAATCATCGTCACTTTGATAGTCGCTATTGTATCCCTAGCTATACCTTCCCCCAGCTGATTTAATATAGTAGTGTTGGTTAATGCCTTAATTAACAAAAATACTACATCGAACATTTCATTCTAAGTACATTTTCCCTCATGATCTTTTGAACTAAATAACTCCATATGCTCAATACGAATAATTTGAAATGGCGATTGGTTTTTAATGCTCTGATGACTTGGCTCAGTCGTGCATTATTGATTATTATGGTGCTGTCATATGAATTGGAGACGTTGGTAGTTGTCGAAGTTGTCACTATCTGTTGAGTTTGTGGTATATACGGATTGAAACTCTTTGAAAATGTCAGGCATTAAGCTGGAAACCCCTATATGGGTGGCTTTTTTACAGTCCTTTAATTATGATATACATTATTTTTTTATATGTCATTTAATGTAATAACCAATTAAGACTACGTGTTGGTCACTAAAAACATGAAAACTACGAACACATATATATTAAAAGTGCAAACAAGGATATATAATAATTTTCTTATGTTTAAAAAATCATTTATGAGTTTAATTAAACCTAAGTATAACATTAAAATTCGTTTGTGATCCATCAGTGAATAAAAAGATTTATTTAAAAGGACAGCTGTTTGAGAAAGCCGTCTGCATTTAGTTACTTGTTACTTGATCATCCCAAGAATTGTGGAATTAAATTCTTTTCCTAAGATTGTGGCTCCGTTAACAAAGTCTATTTCAACATTGATTACCTTAATCTTTGAAAAATAGTTGTAAAGGAGTTCATTCAGCCAGGATATGCTTAGGGGTTGGCCAGTACCTCCACAGAATATTTATAATACTTCAGCGGACCCAGTAGGCGAGTTATGCGTGTACAAGCGTCTCAAAGGTAAGAATCAGAGGATTGCTTTTGGAATGGCTACTGTATCGGTCTCGGTATCTAGATTCGACCTGATTGTAACGGAGGGGGTGCTATTGTCTCGGAGACCAACTGCCCTTACAGTTCGGTGAAAGCCCAGAATCTCTAGTTCAGAGGGGCCGGAGCCAGACCCAGCGGTTACGATTCGCTACTGACTCGTTAAAGCCAGAGTCCTTAGTTAAATTACAGTTAGTTTCCTGCGTTGCCCAGAGTCGGCAGTTAAACGATGGTTTGTTCTTGACTTGCATAAGAACGCAACTTCGATTAACTATCGGCTCGGTGGAACACAGAACTGCTAGTTAAACTACGATTTTCTATTGACTCAGAATCGCTAGTTAAACTACAGTTAGTTATTTATGATTAAACTAAAGTTATCCGTCGACTCGGCGAACTCAGAGTCGACAGTTAAAACTCTGCTAATTCTCGACTCGGTGAAGCCCAGAGTCTCTTACTAAACTACGATTAACTGGCGGCTCGTTAGAACCCAGAGCCAGCAGTTAAATTACGGTTAGTTATTGAATTTTTCACTACTAGTCGTATCCCGGCCGCGGCCCAATTAAAACATAACAAGTGTAATTTAATGTCCATTGGTAGGTTTATTTATAATTTCCGGCACCCTTCACTTTCATTATCGTCCAATTATCTTTTATTTCACAATTATTTTTCAGTTTTTTTATTCAAGCTGCACCAGTTAAGTTGTTCTGATCTTCGCTAACCTTCTAGTCGTACTTCTTTTCGAATTCTAATGCTCGTCGGAGAATTACTCGTTGCTCATAATATTTCCCTTGGCTGGCCGTGGCGGTCGCTCCTTTCCTTCGCCAGCTGTCGAGAGAGATGGGTTCGCCTCGATCTCTTTTCCTTATGGTCCCGGCAGTCGCCGCTCGATTATTCCTTTTTTTGCTCTGCCTCTCTCTCTCTTGGACAGTGCAAGGCAACGCAGTCGGCAGCGTGATCACCGTGCTATGCATATGTAGGTGGTCGTTTGTGGATGCTGTTCATCTTTCGGTCGAAACGAGGCAGTGCAGTCTCCAACACTGTAACGAATGGCTTTTCAAGTTTCTTGCTCGCTACGGAATAATGCGGCTAGCTCAGAGATGTTGCTTGTTCGTCCCACCAAATTTGTAATGTTGTGATTTCCCGTGACCAAAGATACGCTTGGACTCAAATGTATTTCCGTTTATTGAATCTAGATGTCAGCAATTGTATCCTCGACCTATTAGACGGGTGTCTCGCTGGCGAAAGCCAGCAGGGTGTTTTACCAGGCAGGTCAAACTCAAAGCTCTCCCTTATCGTCGCTGCCACCCCTTTCGCCCGTTCTGCCCGTGGTCAGGATTTCGTCGACCCGATGCCGATCGCCGGGCCAAAGCCTAGCCACCCGCACAACTCCTGCACCTCGTCCTGCTGATTCCTCCGCCCAATCCTGGCCGCAGCACCTTGTGGCTCCGTGGTCATGGCTCCATGAACCCTGACATTTGACTCTTTGATGATCGACTTCGCGGATGCACTCATTTTAACTCCTGCACACGTAATAATAATTCCGCTTTCCTCGCTGCCTCCCTATTTATAGGCAGCCGCAGTCCCGTTGCACTTTCGACGCTTCTCCTTTGTATGAAAAAGTTCAACGCTGGCGATCACGCCACTGGGTCCGAAGTCCACCGGAGTCCCATTGCATTCACGGCGTCTCTCCTTTGCCGGCCAAAGTCCACTGGCGGAGATCACGCCACCGGGTCCAAAGTCCATCGAGGTCCCGTTAGGTGCACAGCGTTTCCCCTTTGGAGTCCAAAATCCGCCAATTACCTTTTGATCTCTCCATTTAACCATGGCTGGACAGCTGGTTTTATATGATAGTCCTTAATAGCACACAGTATTCAAATAGCTGTTGAATGTTGGAGTTAACTATTAAAAGTTGGTCCTGTGCCCAAGTCAAGTCATAAATATTGATTAAGTCATAGTTGTAAAATTTAATAATCGAAAAGTCGTGTTTAGAGATCGCTGGTTTATATAACTGATCAATAACAAAGGACTAAAGAGGATTACCAAATACCAAATATAGTACAAGTGACAGAACTGTGCACTTTGTTCCCTGATCTTCCTGACCTAGACAATACAACAACAAGGAATACTAATGTACCAATACTAATGTAACGGTCACTTACACACCATTTTTCTGAAACAACTAAACTCCATCTACATTGGAGCAACAAATAGATCTCGTAACTCAACTTTTCACTGTAAATTTTGACTAGTTTTTGGACTACTTTATACCCACTCTCTGTTTACATAACATCCTTACAAGCTTTATCGCCTTTGCATTATTTGTATTGATCAGCATTAATAGTTATATGTATGGAAAATTAAAGCACGCACATATGAATTAAGAAGGCAAAGCTAAATTTAAACAAACTCTCTGTTCTCTGCTAAAAAAAATGTTTCTTAAAAACTACAAGTAAAAGGGGATCAGAATAATAAGAGATGTTATCGAATAAAGATATTTTGTGCAGAATGAGGAAAGGCAGAGGGGAAACTTAGCAGCAGTACACGCTGGAAGATCACCGGGATCATGGATTATGAGATTTATGATTTTTTATGCGAAGAGCTTTAGTGAAAATAATTCTCTTTTGGGTGTTCCTCAGCGGCCGGCTAGCCGGCAAAAAAATTGAGTTTCTGAAAGGAGAACTTTGTTAAAAAAAATATTTATCTCGACTAATGTCACTCATGAAATGGAATTCAATTCAAGATAATACTGGCAATATAATATTCCTGCAAAACGCGTGAGACTGGCAGAGATTTCCAACGATTGAATCTTAGCTGAAAAAAAATTCGATTCATGTAGAATTTATTTATTTTGAAAAAAAAAAATCGCTTAATAAAGTATATAAGTAAAATTGGTTTGGAAAGATAAATGATTATATACAAAAGTTTATTAACAAATGAAATCATTTGCCAGAATCAGTATACTGTGGCATACAAAACTTGTCGATATTACCGGAAATTTAAGTGGCAAAAGTAACCGTGAAGAATAGGTGCTTGTACCAATTGACGGCTCTAGCGTATATTTTCCCCTGTTCAATACACTCAAACCTGACAGAGAGCTATCTAGCTATCTAGAGAGCTTTTCTAGTGCAAAGTTGGCAAAGTTCTCTCTTCATAATATTAAGCTTCATACACTTTCTACTGTGATCGTGTGGTGGGTGTTTTAAAACGAGTCCCTTAGAACATTTAATTCCCTAAAGGTTTGATTTCACAATGTTATAGGGAAAACCAAGTTGATTTGCAACTGCTGATGATGTACAGAAGGTGGGTGTCTATATGCTATTCAAAAGTGAAAGGCATCAAACGAAGTTAGATGCAAAATTTTGAGGTCCAGCTGATATATTAGAGAATCGGTATTCCAAATGAGACGAATTGATCCAGTCCAGGAGAGACCAAGAGTCCAAGTGGGAATGTTTGTATTCCGTCAGGAGAGTCCAAGTGGGACTGAATAAATAAGTGCCACGTCGCTTACCATTTGCCACAAAGAACACAATCGGCTATGCCAGGAAGACATATTTATAAACTGTTGAATATAGTGACTGGGCTTTTAGAAAGAGAAATCCAAAACATTTCAGGTGTGCAGCGTTACTTCGAAGACATCGTAATAAAGGGAAAATCAGCAGGTCTACGTCTGTGGAAAGACAAGTGCCAATCCATGGTAATCCATCGGTTCAGTTCTTAGGGTCTACCATCTTGCTACTAGCCCTGAAATAGGCGACTTTCAGCATTTTTAGGTTTGCTAAATTTGTACACGCATTCTTGCCACACAATGCAAGGCAGAACCCGAACACTGCCATAAATGCTTACTGTCAGAAAGAAGAGAAATGACTTTCCGTTAATTAAAGCGTCTATTGTCATCAGACGATCTGTTATTACACTACGATCCGGCAATACCAATGCTTGATAACACATGAGGCATCACCGTATCAGCCGGTTCAGTCAAATAGGTCAGAGGATCCAATTGTACTTTACTTTCGACCCCTTTTTAAAAGCGAATCTCGAATACTCTTTAATTTTAGGCCGTAGGTCTCATAACAAGAAATTTCACAACTAAGTATACGGTTGTCCTTTTACCCTCATTAAAGATCATCGCCCCTAATGGGAATCTTTCCTAAAGGTAAACCAACCCCATCAGTTATCAGCTATGTAGCTATACTTTTCATAATTTAAAGTCAGTTACTGTAAAGGTAAAAAAATGGGTAAGGCAGACTTTTAAAGCCGTTATTCTATGGAAACACAACAGGCACAAGATCCTCAAAAAATATTTTTTTTGAGTTATTAGCAAAATTTGTAGTCAGCGCGTAGTAAATCTCAATACACCCATCCAGGAATCCCACATTAAACTTTATCGCAAGCAGCTGATTGTCGAATCAGACAATGAGATTGCATTAACGACATTTAAATTTAAGGAATTCGTGAACAACAACCAAATTTGACATATAAGGTCTGCGCCGATTTATCCGGTCAAGTAAGATAAATTTTTCAATCCACCAAAAATATCTGCGAAGTTTGGACCCAAGTCGTGTAGTTAGTAATTTTCCATTAAATTACTTCATAAAGAACTCTGTATTAAGCGCAACGAGCAATATCTTAAAGCGATTCTTAAAAAAATGGAAAAATGTCATATCTTGCTATAAACTTATAGATTTTCAGATGTATACGAAAAACTAAACGAAAAAGAAAACTTGTAAACAAAATTTTGTTATTTTGATTAAAAGAAAATACAAAGAAAGGATGTTAAGTTTGTTAAGTTACTTCGATAAATATAGAATGTAATTATATACCTAGATATAGGTATTCGGACAACTCCTTTGGCTGTTTGTATGTCAAATACTCTAAACTTTTTGTCTTCTCCGATAATCAAGCTAACAATGCGTCGGGTGGACTGTTGTAAAAACTTTCAGCCGACTGAAGTCCGCCATGCGAAAGCAGTTACTTTCCTAGCTGGCCGATGAGACTTTTTCAGAGACAAAGCAGAGAACCAAACGATCTAAGAAATTTAGTACATGATTGACTAGAATAAGTAATCAATAAAATCGTTTTGTGCTGTAGTTAATAGAGTATTTGAGGATTCATTTGAAAACCAAATAGCTCCAGGGATAATACCAATTATCTACTGAATGGCCCTTATTCGAATTGGTCTATTGGAATCCGATTGAAAGGCGGAAAGGTGGTTCCAATAAATTGGAAGTTCCGAAAATGGGGGAATGTAGGAACATGTAATAAAAGTGAAACTACCATGAATTGATAGCTTCACACAAAGGAATTCAACATCGTTGCTTTCCTCAAAGTTACTAATTCAGACGAAAGTTTGGAGTCCACCGCTATCTGTGAACACAATCACCTAGGATCTAAATGAAAGATTATCAGGATACAATTTAGGGAGCTTTCGACGTAAGAGTCTTGCATTCTGATAGGAGGTAATGAAAGAGTTTGCTAGATTTTTGGAACTGTCAATCTGGACAGTTTCGTCTCTTAAATCTCCAAGAAGTTTGTTGAAAATATGGTTATTAAAAGTGGATAGAATTCTTGAAGTTTGGCCGAATGATTTTCGTCGGTATGAATTCCGTTAATGACTGACGGGTTGAGTCTATCTTTAAAAACTTGTAATAAGATTTATAAATTGTAAATTGGTGATAATGCGCATGTGGTACATGGGGAAAAGCATGTTTATATTTATAGGACGACGTCTCTCCCCAATAAATTTGATTATTAAAAACTGGCTCTTCTTCCATTGGTATTAATCTCTCAGGAGAACTGAAACTGCTGTGAATAGTGCCTGTTAGTGTATTTACTTCCCCTCGCGTTTGAATGGGAGGTCTTCTCAGAGTGTCGGCAAAAACGTGCCATATATATATATATATATATATATATATATAGAGAAGTATACTCGACTAATATTCTACGATTACTGTTTCGTCAGTTGTAAGTCGTCAGTATTTTCTGTAAATTGTTCTTGTCCGTTGTTCACATGAAAATATCTCTGTCTTTTGTCTACCAGTCCGTTTGCCATTTGAGGTGGTGGTCGTTTTCCCTGTAGTTCATTATTGGGTCTATTCATATAATAGTTTTGTCTTGTCTGTAAACTTTTATCTATGTCCATAGACCTAGGTTGTGGTTTGGAGCCAATGGGCGTGGTGGTTGTAATGCTTTGTATTGTTGGTTGTATCTACCAAATTGCATTTGCTGTGGTAAATAGGGTGTCGTTCTCTGAGTTTGTATAAGATGTGCTAATTGTGGGATAAATGGTTGTCTAGCTGCGTTTAAAAAATGCTCTATGAATTTTTTGGTAATGGGGTCGTCTAGTAGGTCCTTAGAATTTCCTTGTATTGAATTAATTATTATTGGCATATTTGGTTCTGAATTTTTGATTTTCTAATCTTTTGCATAGTTGGAGTGCCGATGGCAGATTCGCTGGCTCTTTGGTACCTAACAATCTGTGTAGATTGCCGTTTAGGCCTCTCATAAAGGTATCAAGCGCCTTATCTCTGTAAGACTTGGCGAAAAAATCAACTGCTTTTTTTTTCATTACCATGCATGAAATTTTGTTCAAAATGAGTTATAGGTATGAATAGACTGGTTGGTAAAAGTCTGCTGAAGTTTGCTTACCTTGTGCTAATGAGATCATCTCATATTTAAATGTTGTAACGTCCCGTTTATCAGCGTAGTGTTAAACAGTAAAAGTAGCTTAATTTCTTAATCATTATTAATGGATCCATTACTCATAAATTAATTTTTTTTACTGTTAAACATTTCCAAATTGCTCTCTAATTTTTTTTCTACTACAATTTTCTATTACTTTGTTTAACTGGGGGATCCTTCTATTGGTGAGTATATTTTTAAAATTCTCTCTACGCTTTTTCTCCAAGTGCGAAATCCTCTCACTCGGCCAGAAAATTCCCTAAGACTTTTTTCAAGTAGTGGTGCTGCCTCTGAGTTTAATTTTAAATTGTAAATTCTCTATACCATTTCCTGTATTTGTTTCTACATATCAGCTAAGTTTAATGAGCCTTGATTTATTTCGGGACCTTGTGCTCTGCTATTGTTTATTGTTTTTTATTATAAGTAGGGGTATATGGAGATTAGCTCAATGATATTATTTGGCTTTCTTTTTAAGGAAATATAGAGTATTCATATAATACAATTCTTGTTTAGATTAGATTTTTTGGTTTCTTAGTTTGAATAAAAACAAAATTTTTTCGTTTGGTTTCATTTTTACTTAAAACTATTATTGCTCTTTGTGTTCCGTTTTTTTTTTTTTGAGAATTATAATTAAAGTTATCTTACATGTAAATAAAATATATCCTGGTACCTTACACCTTACCTGACCCTTCCGTTCAGAGTCTGTGGACTGCATTTTTCAAATTTATTTTTATTTTATTTTTCTTTTTCACTTGAAACATAATCTTTCTCGACACGCCAATTTTCAATTCTTATTATCTCATACACTTCTAAAACCATCTGGCTAACTTTTCCATTTAATTTTAGTTCTTTAAAACTCTCAGTAAATCGATGACAGTTTTCATCAATATATATAATATATAGTTCTTGTTATTTGGGTCTTGACTCGCATTTCCTTGTTCCTTGATGCGTTTGTCTTGCTAGGTGGTACTTGAGTAGGGGCAACACTTACTGCCAACCGAGTAACAAATAGAAGGAGGCATAAAGAATATATATTATTGAGTTACCAGCCGACAGTCATGTCCGTCTGTCTGTCCGTTAAAGTAAAGAGCAGATCTTGGAGACTATAAGAGGTAGTTACCAAATTTGTTTGTTGTAAAATTTGGACGCCCTCAAAATTAATAAAAAATGTAACTAGGAATAGTTGTGAGTTTCGGGCTAAAGTATATAGATTAAATAAATAAATAGACTTGTTCGGACGTTTTCTGAAAATTTGATTAAAATCTGATAATAAGCTAGGGAGTTATTAGGCTTTAAAGCTTGAATAAAATGAACTCCAAGTTTTAATGAGGTATGTTATGTGCACGGAAGGACGAGTTCTTCGCCCGCTCTTTGGAAACAAAGATGATGAAATTAGACGGAGCATCTTGTATCCATTCAAGATCCACTGTTGAGATGCTCCAACAGTGAGATTTTGTAGCAAATTGAGGATCTTTGGCGATGTTTGAAGTGAGATCCCATATAAGAACCGCTGCTGAGGGCTTAAACGTTGGAACTGCCATTATATTCAAAGACTTATCCCTTGACATGAAGCATATCAAATGAGATCAGTATACAACCTGTATTCCGGAACTGAAATCTACTCAGGCACGATGAGCGGCCATGCTTGCCACAAAATTATTTTTGCAGGTAGTTGAACAGAAATTTGAACTGACTCAAGTCTTATAGGTCTGAAGATACAGTTGCTCGTAAAGTGCAAAACATTCTCATTATAAACTCTAATAGAGACTATTCTTCAGAATCAGAGATTGGTGATCGCTATTGCACACTCGGGTGGATGTGTCTGTGTGTGCCTGCAGCTGCAGGATGTGATAACGTCGCTAGCCCACCGCCTTACCGCTTTCCGGTCGGACTCCAATAGACTTAAATAGTTATAGACGATTTTAATATCCCTGAACCTATTTGGTCCACAACTGAATCCTCAAACACTCTTTTTCTACAGTACAACATGATCTTTGTCTCTAATTCGACAAGAGTCAGATTGGTTAGAGTCATCATCATCTTTCATTCTATGTGAATATAGATATTGTGATTGATATGGAGAATACGTCTGATCGGCCAGATAATAAAGTCGACTGCTTTCGCAGGGAATACTTCGGACGGCTGATGAAATGTATATCTGAAATTAATTGGTCCGTTTTACACATGTGCACTGGCATAGTTGGTGCATTGTATACTTTTAAAAATGCTATGAATTCCTTTTTTACCGCTTAATTTCAGTTTTTCCTAAATTGGTGCTCATTTATCCAAAGTTAATTTCACCCACAATAGCCGGTATCACAGTAGACCACACTCAACTGTAGATTTTATACTTGTTTTTCTCTATATTTAGCAGATCGATCTTATTTTATATAAATAATAATATATAATAATTTATATATAAAAAACTATTTGACTCATTGTAGAGTTCAGTTCTAGCAGGACTCTAAACAGATTTATCATTTCTACAGCATATATTGATTAGGCAATCGCCGATCTTTTTTCTCTTTTTTTTCCAACTACTTATTCTTTCTCAACATATTCAAACAAATCAGACCTATTCATACACCATGACCAAATCGAATCTAATTTAAAAAATAAAAGCTACCTTCTTTTTAATCTTCAACGTAGTCTGTTTATTTGCCTGGTCCAGATGGAATACCTGGCTGTGTGGTTAGCTATTGTGGCGATTCCTGTTTGCCCCTAAAATTGATACCTTATTCTTAGAAATCTTGCAATTCTCCCTTATTTGGAATCCTTTGTTATTACTCTCCACAAACAAGGTTCCGCTTTGCTGCTTATAACTATAGAGAAAAATCTAAGTTATAGCCATCCAAAAAATTACTAAAGTAATTTTTTCCTATTTTTAGCTCCTTTGTATATGCGTAATTTCTCCATTCTAATTTGAATTTATTACATCCCACAAAACACAAATTGTTATAAACAATTATTTAATAAATATGGTATTATTATGTAGATGAGGATTTTATATGTCTCTGGGTAAATGGGAAATTATTAAAATTTCAATCAATTAATGTCAATCAATTCAATGTCAATTATTTTACCATTTTCATTATATTAGAGCTGTTTACTAATTTTTTCTACGCCTTCATTCATGGTATGTGTGTAATCTATTGACTTATTATAGTCAGGTAGTAAAAATCACATTGCTGTCATAAAAACGATCGGAAGTTATTAGAAAAAATCGTACTATTTGCTGCAGTCGAAAGTGATGGGCTGTGAGATACCCGGTACCGAAAGCTTTCTGCATCATGTGAAATGGTACGGCTATAACTTGTTTTTGGATATAGCCACGGCTGTACTGGCTGCACTCGACTGAATCTGTTCTACTTGAGATAGAAATAAAAGGACTATATGGCATCAGGATGTACGGTGAATATAAAGTAGTTGTATGTAGACTGGAGCAGAGAGCATAATTTTTCTCATTTAATTTCTGATCGTAAGACTTAAATCTTTTCAACGGACAGAAGAAATGTAACTTAATAAATTGATCATAATTAACAATCCAATATAGTATGTTTTTGACCGAGGGTATCCATAGTTCCTACGAAATGTCGTTACAGTCTGCGAAGCCCTGTAATTGTAAAGCCCATCGTGCACTATGTTGGCATAGTGGCAAATGTCAACTGTAAATGTTGTTCCCAGGCGTATGTAACAATTTTATGATGAAGTTTTTTCGGATTTATTTAATCTAAACATTTCTTTATTCAAAGGCACTTTTTTTTTGGTATTTTTTATAACGCTCTTAAAACTATTTAAACTTTAGGAGGAAATGTACCTATTTCGTGACACAAAAGTCTTGACACAGTTTCACTACTAATTCTAATTTATTTAAACTTAAGCTCAGTCTGGCCATACTATTTAATGAAATGACGTCGAAAATGTTGCAACAAAATTAAATTTTTTCCAAGTATTTAAGTAATTATCCTGAATTCTCACAAAATGGCCATATGCGCAATGAATCTAATGTTGCTCAACGCAAAATTGTCGTTCACCTGCACAGTGAAGGCAAATCTTATGGCGAAATAGCTAAAATTATGGGGCTAAGCAGATTTTCAATCAGAAGCATCGTGCAGCGCTATAAAGGAGCAGCAAGTTTGGAAAATGCACCCAGATCAGGACGCCCAAGGGTTTAAGTGACCAAAAACGCAAGCAGGTGGTACGAAAAATTACCCGAAAATATCTTCTTCCCAGATTGCCGCTGATGTCAAGACTGAGTTTGGGAAGGAAATTCATCCCATGACAGTAAGAAGGGCCCTGCACGAATCAGACTATCATTGTCGTTCTGCTCGACGAAAGCCATTGATCTCGGAGGTCCATCAAAAAAAGCATTTAGCCTATGCTAAAGAGTACTTGACCAAGCCAATTGGATTTTGGGATCAGGTGCTCTTCTCGGATAAAAGCAAATTCAATATTTTTCGATCCGATGGCCGTCAGCAAGTGTGGAGAAAGTCTAACACAGAGTGAGATAAAAAGAACTTATCGCCCACAGTAAAACACAAGGAGTCATGGTATGGGGATGCATGTCTTTGGCGGGTGTTGGGGAACTTGTATTCATCGAAGAAATCATGGACAAGGTGTATTATCTGAACATTTTGAAGGAAAACCTAAAAAAAAGTGCAATAAAGCTGAATATGCCGGGTTCGTTCACCTTTATGCAAGATAATGATCCTAAGCATTCTGCCAATGATGTGCGCTTGTGTCTACAATACCGCACATATGCTGCCACATCCACCACAGTTCACTCCATGCCGACACGTCTTAAAGATGTTATAAAGCAGAAGAGATTATCAACCAAGTACTAATTTTGGTGTTAAATTAAAAAAAATATGTTTTAAGTGAAGTGTGCCAAGACTTTTGTGTCACGAAATAGATTCTTTTTTTGTTTAAGTTTAAATAGTTTTAATAAAGTTATAAAAAAATACAAAAAAAAAGTGCCTTTGAATAGAGAAATGTTTAATTTAAATAAATAAAAAAAAACTTCATCATAAAATTGTTGCATACGCCTGGGAACTACATTTAAAGTTGACATTTGCCACTGTGCCAACACTTTAGTGCGTCACTGTATATAGAATGCTGACTTTCGTGCGCTTCTATGAACGACCATGTTTATACCCTTGCAAGGTATTATAATTTTAGGGAGGGTATTATAAGTTTACTCTATAGCATATTTCTAATCAAATTAGTCTTTCAGTTTTATAGCTATCTAAATGAAACTTTGAAGATAGTCTTATTTCATTGACATTCACAGTCATTGGGTGATACCATATTCACCTCCGCTGAATAATATTATTTAATTATTCTTAAAAAAACCAAAATTTTCACATCACTAATAGTTGTATTTTTGATTTAATAAAATATATTTTAAATAATAACAGAGCTAAGTCCAATAGTTGTTACGGTGTGACCGTACGTAATACGCCAAAATTACCACACTTCCACTTGTTTGTATGTCCTTTATAGTGTCTTAAACTATGCATTTGATGTATGATGATTTCAACAAAGTGGTTGTGCATGAGCCATATATTATTGCTATGAATTCACCTGCAGTGAACGGCCTATTATTATTTTATCCAGTGCAATTTTGTATGAATATTTAAGCAGGTACAGCTGCAACCAATTGTGAATTTTTACACCCGGTACTCATAGGGTACAAGCGTATTATAACTTAATGCCAATCGAGAATGTTGTAAAAGGTAGAAGACGATTTAACCGACCCCATAAAGTATATATATTATTGATCAGCGGTACAGATCTCAGAGACTATGCGAGCTAGAGCTACCAAATTTGATGACAACATTTTAATCTGTTGCACGCAGATCAAATTTTTTTCTAATTGTTACCCCCACTTCCTCTCTCCAAAATCATAAAGAATGTTAACTAAGCTACAGTTCTGATTTTCTGTTGAAAGTAAATAGATTAAACTAGTATATAGGCTTTTGCGGTAAAGTTAAAATTTCAAGATTGGGTCTAAAAGGCTGCGATGCTGCTAGAAGCCAACCGGGTTGCGGGCTCGGTTCCTGTCGCATTTTTGTTTTTGTTCAAATTTTTACTATTTTTTTTACTAATCATGTAATAAAAAGAAAATAAACAAAGAAAAGAAATTATGAAAAAAAAAATTTATTGTGATGGATTCGAAAAAACGCAGATCTTGCAAATGTAATGCAAACCTGGTACTCAAACCCCTAGACCATACCTTATATAACATAATTGTCATATATATAAACTATATTTGCCACAGGAAATAGCTTTAAAACTTTTGACAAGTGTGAGTGAAAGGGACAGCTCATCGCTTAACATTGTGTGTATATGTGAAACTTCTGCAACCTCAATATTTGTGTTGGCAGTTCCATGTGCTCAATGTGTTTCTACCAACAGTTGCCTGCTTTCGGTGTTTCTCAATATTCTCATAATTAGAGAATGTGAATTAGCCATGTGAATTTTACACACAATGCTTTATGTACCGGGTATCTCACAGTCAATAACACTCAACTGTAGCTTTCCTACTTGTTTTCGAATAGTTTAGTTCGTAGTGAGCAAAATTGATATATATTTTTTTTTACTTCAAATTCTCCTCAGCGAATCAATTTGATCATTGTCAATATTGACATATTCATCCGTGTGTGAAAACGAGAAGACAGGTAAGAAATTGATCGATCTTTTAAGACAACTGGTGATGCTGATAATGAATATATATACTTAATGTGGTCAGAGATATGTCCTAGGGAACGGGCCAGATCAATCGACAATATCATATAGCATCAGTCGGAACAATCGGAAAATTAATAAGAAAGGAATATAACACGCTACATCGTAATGACAGTAAAAAATATCAGTATTAAGGCCCGAAATTTCTAACTGTTTAAGACTTTAAAGTTGCATTTTTAATTTTTGCAGGTCCTTCAAGGCTACCGAAGATCTCTGTATATATGAGGGTTATTTGACTTTGATTTCTCTGATTGAGACGCCTCTTGCTCAATTTGTTCGCTGAAATGAGATGCACATGAATCGAAAACTGAACAGAAGTAGTCACATTTTGCCTGCAGATGTGGCAATGTTTTATTCGACCTCTTTACTGCAATCAGCTACGAACAATCTTCATACTCAATTTGTCCCACTGGGTTCGGATTTCATATCAATGGACTTGGAACGTGAACAGCGACATAGTGGGCTGGTCAGAAGTGTTGATCTTCGTCTCTAATAGGCTCACTTTCTAACGACAATAAATTTAGGAAAGGCTGCAGTTGTTGCAGTTGGCTTTTCTGTAGATTAACTTTTATTGAATGTGTGGGATGGAACATGGAATGAGAGACTGAAATGTGTGAAATGTAAATATCTAACATTTTTGAAAATTTTCTATTTGTAATCGAGCATCCGATAACTGGACAATGCACCAACACAGATTCGATTG